>QKWP01001462.1:16516-27169 GCA_003550325.1 Gigaspora rosea
AAAAAAAAAAAAAAAAAACATATAAAAATAAGAAAAAATAAAATATATAAAAAAAAAATAAAAAATAAATAAAAAATAAATAAAAAAAAGTTAAATAAAAACGTTATGTTATTAATAAAAAAAAAAGTTAAAAAAAATGTTATAAAATAAAAAACAATAAAAATAAAAAAAAGATCGAAAAAGATAAAAAGTTATAAAATAAAAAAAAGATTTGGTTTCCTCTAGCTTTCTTAAACTAAAAATTTAACCTTTTAGTTTAAAATAGAAAAGTATGAGATAAAATGTCACATCTTCTTTCTGTAGTAGTTTAATGGTTAGCTCTAACTGCAAGTGATAGGCTTGCCTTATTGCATTGATCATTAGATGATTAGTTAGAAATTTTAAATATAGTATTTCTTTATATATCATCCTGATATAATTGTAACTTACTATCCTATTTCTGTACTTGACATTAATAAAAAAAAAAAAAGATCGAAAAAGATAAAAAGTAGTATAATAGTGGGAATAAAAAAAAAGTGAATAAAAAACATGTTTTTTTACTTTATTTATTTGTTTATTTATTTATTGTTTTTGTTTTGTTTATTGTTTTTCTTCTTGTGTTTTACCGGCAAGTAAGTACTTATCCTTTCCAAAAAAGGGATAATTCAACAAAAAATAAATATGATGATACAAAAATCTGACCATTTTGACAAAACTAAAAATAAAACTATTATCCGAATTGACCTTAATATACCTTAATTTGCTAAAATTTAAATTTGGACCTTTAACCAAATTTGGTCCAATTTGCTAAAAAAAAATATAACCTATATCATAGATATTTAGGGTCCTGGTCAGGTATTGTTAGATCTAGGTTAGTGTTTAGCCCTAGTTTCATTAATATGCTAGTAATAAGTTGTATGTACGCATGCACATACATAGAATTCATATATGTGTTGCTTTATTAGGTAGTATAGGACCCCGGACATCACTGATATATGTCATATTTTTTTTTTAGCAAATTGCAGAAAATTTGGTCTGAGGTCCAAATTTAAGTTTTAGCAAATTGAGGTTAATTTTAAAAAAGGTTATATAAAACATTTTGCAATTTTATGCAAGTAATATTTTATTTTTAGCAAATTATCTGCATTTTGCAAAAATCATATCCAAAAATAAAGCTATCTATCTTATTTTTTTGTACTGCTATAATTTTTAAAAATTTAAGATGCTTAATTTTGAATTTTTTTGATCAAAAAATCCAAAATTAAACATATTCTCTTAAAATTTCAAAAAATATAAAAGTAAATATACAGAAATAATATATTTTTATATGCTGAACAAGTTTTATTAAAGCACAATGTTAGAATCAATTAGTAAAATTTGAAGAATCATAGAATTTTTTAGTATTTTTATTAATAAAATTATATAAAATATTATAATTCTCCAAATTTTACTAATTGATTCTAACATTGTGCCCTAAAAAACTTGTTCAGTACATAAAAATACATTATTCTGGCATATTTAATTTTATATTTCTTGAAAATTTAAAAGAAGATGCTTAATTTTGGATTTTTTGATCAAAAAATCCAAAATTAAGCATCTTCTCTTAAATTTTCAAGAAATATAAAAGTAATATGCCAGAATAATGTATTTTTATGTGCTGAACAAGTTTTCTTAGAGCACAATGTTAGAATCAATTAGTAAAATTTGGAGAATCATAGAATTTTTTAGTATTTTTATTAATAAAATTATATAAAATATTATAATTCTCCAAATTTTACTAATTGATTCTAATATTGTGCACTAAAAAACTTGTTCAGCACATAAAAATATATTATTCTGGCATATTTAATTTTATATTTCTTGAAAATTTAAGAGAAGATGCTTAATTTTGGATTTTTTGATCAAAAATCCAAAATTAAGTATCTTCTTTTAAATTTTCAAGAAATAAAAGTAAATATGCCGAAATAATGTATTTTTATGTGCTGAACAAGTTCTTAGGGCACAATGTTAGGATCAATTAGTAAAATTTGGATAATCATGGAATTTTTTGGTATTTTTATTAATAAAATTATATAAAATATTATAATTCTCCAAATTTTACTAATTGATTCTAAAATTGTGCACTAAAAAAAATAATAAAAAAATAAAAATAAATTATTCTGGCATATTTAATTTTATATTTCTTGAAAATTTAAGAAAAGATGCTTAATTTTGGATTTTTTGATCAAAAAATCCAAAATTAAGCATCTTAAATTTTTAAGAAATATAAATGTAAATATGCCAGAATAATGTATTTTTATGTGCTGAACAAGTTTTCTTATAGCACAATGTTAGAATCAATTAGTAAAATTTGGAGAATTATAATATTTTATATATTGTAAATTAAATGGCGTACATACACAAAATCTTGCATATTATTGGATAAATGCATATGGCAAAGCAAGGGTATGAATACATATAAAAACTTCGCATGTTACATCTGATGTAATTTTTAAAATTAAAGTTTGTCACAAATCACGGTTTGTGACGTTAGAAAAATTCAATTTTTATATTTTTTTCTTTATTTAAAAATTTTTTTTATATATAGATTATATCGTTTTTCCTATTTTTTCTTAGTATAAACATTTTGGTTAAATTTATCAAAATTCGAGAAGGCAACCTGTTTGCGTAGTGATTTCCATATGATTCCCCCTGTTTACCTCAGCATGCTTAACGTGCTACACGTCAAACGTGCAGTGGCATGGAATTTTGGTGGCTTCGAAATTATGAGGTAACACATTCAACGTGGTGGGCTTAAACTTTGTATTTTCATATCACATTAGGTGGCAAATTGCACGATTAACGTGCTAACGCGTCAAACGTGTAGTATAATAAACTTAAATGTATATAAACACCCACATTTCGAGTTTAATAAAGCAGAATCTTCTCCTCGATTTTAAATAAAAATAAAAGGAAGTAAGCTTAAGTTGTGCCGAAGAGTTCTTTTCCTTTTTTTTTTTAATTGAAAGTCTTTTTCATGTAATCTATTTTTCATGTTATTATGAAAATTGTCCCGAGATTCTTTTCCAACTCTCGTTAGAATCGTATCGTCAAACCCCGTACTGTCCCAAATTCAAACCAAACCTAAGTCATATAATTTTTTCGTAATTATTAGAGTTAAATCGGTTAAATATCCATTCTCTCCCAAAATAATAGTTACACTATTTACATTAAGATATTATACCTGAAATATTAATCTCGAAATCTGCTTTACTAACTCTTCATCGGGCTAGCAGATACGCGATAATATAAGAAAGCTTGATTGTTCAACGATGCTTAATATTGTCCATGCATCGAGCCAATTCAACTTCACGCGTTACAGATTAATGTAGTATGATAGTAATTATACATATCTATAGAAAGACAAACATAGATAACTATAGATAATAATAAGAAAGATCCATAAATGGTAACTACGAAGGGTGAGTATGGAAACAAATTAGGAAGGACAAAATTAGTAAAAAGGTGGGACGACACAAGAATGATCAGAGGTATAATTAATTATATAATGATTATAAGGCAGGGGTAGAATAAGGAAATGCTGTGATTTTGGGGCGCAAAAATATTACCGGATGAACATTAAATATTGTATAAAAAATATTTTATGCAAGTTTTACGTAGCATCACTATAAAATAGTTCTTATAGAAAGCACGAATAAAAAAGCTAGCCCAATCTATCTTACGAATTTAATATTGTGCTACTTTTTTTATATTCTTAATTGAATAAAAAAATTTTTTTATTTAGCTTTATTTTAAATATAACTATATCGCATATAAAACTAATTATAAATTTCACTATTTAAAAAAAACGGCTTTTCTAAACTAGGAATGAACAAAGTTTCTAAACACCACTTTGCTTCATCATCGTCTGCTGAATGTTTCAATCTTCCACAAAAGTTAAAATCTGTATTCCATTCAGAATTCAAAAAAATTTCATTTTCGCTATCATCAAATTGATTTTCATATTTAGTTATATAAATCCAATCATTAATTAATGAATTCCATTTTTGTTCTTCTGATTCACTATTATTTGGACCTTCATTATTACTATCTTCATCCTCACTTACTTGGCATTCAGAATCATAATCCTCATTATGCTCCTTTTCAGAAACAATCGGTGTAGCAATGTGTAATCATTTAAGTTTCTGTTCAGCCTTTTTAGCTTCTCGAATACGTCGATTATATAAAATATTTGATCTAAGCTGGCTTATTGCAAGAACTTTCGATGGCTATATAAAAATAGTGTTATTTTTTTAATAACAAAAATAATACATATAATAATAAATTTTTATTGTTATAGCGTGATCAATAAATTTATATATAATAATATACAGAATATGCAGAATTTAAAATTTATTAATTACACTAATTCAAAATAGTAATAATTATATCATATACCTGTAAACGATTTCTTTTATCTGTATGTAACAATCCCATTGATGACCATAAACATTCTACCGAAGCAGAATTAACACAAACTCCATGAATTCGAATTGCAATACGTGCTAATTCAGGGCCGACCCCACTTGTATTATCCCAAAAATCTACAAGATTTCCTTTAAAATGTTTAAATGAATCATTATCATACGGATCTTCTTCTCTTTTGTATTTAATAAGCTCTGATAAAATCGTTTGAGCTTTGCTTCCAAACCATGATTTGTAATAATACTTTAACCATTGGCCTATATTTATTATTATTTATATTATTACAATATTAAATAAGAATTTATAATTATATATAAATTTATAACTTAACCTATATGAGTCCAAGTTAAATTATTTACTTGACTTCGAAATTTTGAAAGTTTATAACTTGGATGTAAAGCAAATGAAAGAATAAGAAGCGGTTGTTCCTACTCTTTCTAGCGAAGTTCCATTCGTTCTATCATTCTTATGCTAAAATTTAAATCATGATGATTATATAAAAGTTTCGTTGTATAACCAAAGCAATGTAAAACCTCATATAAACATGCAGTATCTTTTTGTAAAATATTTAAAAAACCACACAAGGGATATAAAATATCTTGTAGTTCAAATAAAGTAGACCAGAATAATGCATCATTAATAATATCAGCAATTTCATTAGAAAGTTTTCGTTCACCATTTGATCGTGTTGACCGTTTGTTTGCTGACACATTCGCAACCCCATTAAATCGAATTACATTAGCTCTTTCAGGATTAAATTTAGCTGAAATAAACTAAAGATAAATTAATTACTATATATTATATATTATATATATATAAAGTTTAATATTATATAATTTAAATTTACTTTTAGAGTGGCTTGTGTTTTTAAAATTGAATGAAAACAAAAATAGTAACTGCACATCTTGTATCAGCAGGTAAGATCAATGAAATTGTTTTTGAATAAATTCTAGTCTGTTCATCACGCAAATTGCCAGTAAAGTAAGATGAATTATAAAAAAAGCTTGCAATTTTAATTGCTTCAGTTGAAGTTCTTTTATACAATTCACATTCTTTAAAAATTTCATCAAAAATAAGATTCATTTGGTGTGCCATACAAGGTAAAAATATTTTAGATAAATATTTTCTTCGAAGCTGTCGACTATTTATTATAAATAAAATTAATAACAATAATTTAATTTTGTAGAGTAATTTTAAATAATTATTTACCGTGCTGTAGCATATTCCCTAGCAGAATCTGATACAAATGCCTTTATATTAATATTATTTAAATTAGCATCACCCATTAACTTCTCAATATACCGAATTACATTTTCTGTTTTTGATCGCTCAGCACTTATATTATATGCTTTCCAAACTAAAGGTTGACCACCAGTAGTTAATAAAACAACTCCCCAAATATGTTTTTCACGAACATTAGTCCACCCATCAAACATAGCTGTTACTCCATCAACATCAGACTGTGCTGTTTTAATAATGTCTTCTTGAAGTGATTGTGCACTTTTTGTCAAAATATGGCCTCCTATTGTTTTACGTTTTGGTAATTCAATACCAGGTACAAGAAATTGAAAAACAGCAACTGTATCCTCATTTTCAATAAAACTAAATGCTAAGCTATTTGATACTATCATTCGAAGTAAAAGTTTTTCAAATCGTAATATATTATTTGATGGTATAGGTCGACCGACAAAATTTTTAATAGACTGTTGATGTTTGTTTAAAGCACTAGATGAAGACGGTAAAATTTTACGTTTCTTATTTGTTTCAGTAGATTCTTTATTATCACTAGAAGATAATTCTTCATTGGTGCCTATTTATAATAATATTTAATATATATTAATTTAACTCAAACTATAATATTTAATTCTAATAATAATACCTTTTTTTTTTGACTTTCTTTTTTTATTATTTTCTGGTACAGGAATGGCTTTTATTTGTTTTACTTCTTCTTCACTATAATCTGCTGCAAAATTTTCACATTTTAAGAAATGAGCATGGCACAATCTTGATCTATTTGCTGTATAGCATTCAGGATTTAGCTAAGCAGCTTCTAGATCACCACATTTTGATATGCAGCTTTAACAAACAGCCAATGCATTCGATTTATTATTTGGGTTTTTTACTAAAATAAAATAATCTCTAAATGGATGCGGCTCATTAGGAGACATAACTAAAACAAAAAACAAAAAAAAGAAAGCAACTTAAAAATAAGATTTAGATAAAATTTTATTGAAACGAATACAAAAAATTAAGATCGAGAATATAATTGTAATATTTGCTCTTTATATAAATTACAAAGCTTTTTTTCTAACTTATTAAAAAATTAAGAAATCGTAATTTGAACTTGATTTCAAAAATGGAAGTATGGTATTCTGTTTTTCTTTATTCACTTTTTCATATGATATTATATATACTAACTAGTTTCTTCTGTAATTTTTTTGATTTTCATTCTGTATTATTTTTTTCATATGATGTATCTACATCTATTTTCTTCGTGATAGAGATTTATACATGACTATGAACTTTATAATTTTACTTTTTAAGTTAATGGGACTAAATCATTTATTTACTTCTATGCGGCACTTATAAATAACTATTTTAAGAATTAGAGAAAACTTGATTCTTTTTTTGCAATATTTTGACAATTCGCTTTTTTTTACAACAAATTTCTAATTAGCTTTGATAAAATGATAGTCAAACCCAGTTTGTAACGAGGACAGTAAAAAAGAATCTGATAATCACTTCTAAATCTTTAATTAAGCTTAAATTAAAAAGATTGATCTTTTTTTATTTACCAGTTAGCAACCTAAAAACAATGTTTTATAAGTACACAACATTAACGCCAAAAATTAAACTTTATTAAGTAATTTTTTATTAATATATAGTGTAACATCAGCTATAACATCAGTTTTCATAATGCAATACTTGTCTTCTTTGTCATCTATTTTATACTGGTTAATGAGACTATTGTTAGTATATATTGTAGCAATAAAAATTGCTAGAAATTTCTATACCTGTTTTATTTTTCATAGACATAATTATTTTAAATGCTACTTTTTATATAACTTTTAATTTATCCCTCATGTAAATATCCATCATTTATACTAAAAAGAAAATAGATGGGGGCTTGGTGGCTTAAATTATGCAAGAGCGTATACGCTCAAAATATCACGTATACGCAATTCCACAAACTTGTAAATATCGCGCCATAAGCGTATACGTTCAAATTAGAGCGTATACGCTCAGAAAAGAACGTACACGCTCAAATTAAAGCGTAAACGCTCTAACCCCACCAAATGTATAAAAACCCTGCAAATTCAATAAAGGTCATAATAGAAGTTCCACATCTCATTCTAAAATGAAATCTAAATATAAAATGATAAACTTATCTTTTGAATTCGACTTGTAACCTTAATAAACCTTGCAAGACTCAATTCGACAGACTGAATTGACTTGTAACTTCGTATTGGTTTATTATAACTCGAATTCTCTGTGACTAGTTTTGTTAATTCTTTTTAAATTGTTCACGTGACTCTCGTTAACCTTGAACTTCGTGTTGAACTTACCCTGATTCACCTATTCATATATCTCACCCCATAATCGGTTGGAGATTAAATTGGCACTATTGTCTATATTGTTTTACCGCTCTCCCAAATTAACCGTTACAATATGCACATAATTCATAGAGTTCTCGAATAGGCAACTAATTAAATTTGTTTTTATCTGAATTCATATGTTTGTGAGCCCCTATCAATCTATTGTCCTCCCGATTCAGTCAAAACCAAGATACTTGTTTCAGTAGATATTCAGATCTGCACAAACTATCAAGTTCATAACCGGCATATCTGCTTAGCCATCTTTTCGATCGGTTGACTTTCCGTCAATAGATACCAATTTTTAGCATTATGATAAATCAAAGTAGATTTTTATGATTTATTAAACTTAATCAAAAGTTTTACTATTTCGGAAAATTTCTATACGTTCACGGAACAATTTTTTTAAAATTTTACTATGTGAACTACCCGTTCCGAAGTGAAAGTGGGTAATGTAAAACACAGAATCCAGTTGGTCTCGCCTAAATCAAATAAAAATTATGACAATTTCAATACAACCTAATTCATAGCTAATACAGTACAATAAAGTTATTGCTAGTGAAATGATGAAATTATAAGAATCAAATAAATAATAAAGAACCCTTAAATAAATGGTCTTAAAGTTCATTTAAGAATGACCAAAGTTTGTTTCTTTTTTGATGATTTAAGTGTGAGTAAATTAATTTTTTGGTAGATACACAAAAATTGTGTAGCTTACTGCATTTGCCGATGCATTTCTTGTTAAAATTTTACAGCAACCAGTTTTGACTTTCTTAGGTAAAGCTAATTAAAATTTTTTCAGCGTAAAAAAAATAAAACTGATTCTGAAATTTACCCATAAATTCTTTAACCATGTATAATCTTAAAAGTTCTTGAATCTCTAATCAAGTTTACTACTAGTTTACTCATAAATTTATATTCCTGGTTTCACATGACAGCGTCGCTTATTTATATTTAAAATGTAGTAATTTTATATACTAGTTATATGACCAGGTCATAATTGGTCATATGACTAATGGTCATATTGGTCATAAAAATAAGTCATAATTTATATGACCAAACCTTATATGACTATTATTATATGACCATTATGACTAGTGGTCATTTAAAAAATATAATATGACCACATTTTTGGCCAACACTGGGTATGGTAGCTAGTGTGGAACCCGGGGCGGACCACTTAAATTAAACACCAAAAGTGTACGTGTAGCTAGATGTATCCTCGTCTATGTAACAAATGCCGATATCCCCTAGAGGATACCGATGGCCCTAATATCTTGAATAAAATTCCTAAGTCCCAAGATGGGCACTTTAATTAAAAAATAAAATAAAATAAAATAAAAAAAAAGTAAATAAAAAAATAACGTGCTTTTTTTACTTTATTTATTTGTTTATTTATTGTTTTAATGTTTTTATTTTCCCGATATAATTCTCCCAAAAAAGGATAAATTCGCCAAAATATTAAATATAACAATGCGAAATTTTAAATGTTTCGCCAAAATTCAATATGTGACCATTATTTAAATTAATACTAATTCGCCAAATTTTAAATTTGAACCTTGGTTTAAATTTTAACTAATTTGCTAAAAAAAAAATATAACATATATGAAAGATGTCCGGGGTCCTCATTTAATCATCTATAATCGATACATATCCTCTTTTTTTCATTTTTTTTAGGAACGATCACTACCAGCGATCCTCATGGTTCTTCTACTGGCCTTATTACTCTCAGTTCTAATATTTTATTTATTTCTTTTTGTAAGAATTCTTGTTCATCTGGTGGGTATCTATACTATTTTTGTTTTATGGGCTTTGCATCTCCAGTATTAATATAGTGGCGTACTAAACTTGTACATCCTAAACCCATGGTTTGTCCACTGTTTGTCCATTTTCAGATATTTCTGTGGCAAAAACATCATGGTTTTTGAATAATAATTCTTGTGCTTCTTCTCATTGTTCGGGCGTAACCTCAATTCCTACTTTATATTTGGAATCTTCTTGTTCTGAAATTGTTCTTTCTATAGTTTCAGCTAGACAAAAGGCTGGGTTGGTATCACTAACTTCCGTTTCCCAAGGGTTATAATATAATTCATCCATATTATATTCTTCATACTTGTCTGAGAAGAATGGTTCTGATTCTTCTTCTAGCTCATCGATCCATTGATCATCATCATCATCAATTTCAGCTACAATGGATGAAGGTACAATAGGACCCCGAAGAATATATGTAATACTGAGATCTGGCTTTGTATAGACTTATATATAATTTTTCCATATGTCGTATGTTTAAATTTGTATAACCAACTGGTAATTTTTTGAAAAGTTAGATGTTTATTTGTATAACAAAAACAATTTTTATAACAAGTACAATCTTTTTTTGTATAACGATACTATATATACATCGGGAAAATTTTTAAGTAGATATAAATCGATATATACTGTATGTTGCAGCTACCTTTTTTTGCCGATTTTTAACAAAAAAACCCGTGGGTAGCTTATTTACTATTTTAAGTAATTTAAAGCACAATAAAGAGGTAGCTTATTTTTGAATACAAAACTTTAATAAGTAAAATAAATAAATAAATATGCTGTAGACAATAAATAAATATGCTGTAGA
>QKWP01001462.1:31796-52025 GCA_003550325.1 Gigaspora rosea
TTTTTTTGTGTAATTATGTTTTTGGCTTTGGTGGTTAACATGATCATACTGTACTCAGATCTGAAATTGTATAATTTATAGTAAATTTGAACTTATATGATAATTTTGTATAAAGCTTTTAATAAAATTAAGTGTATAAAGTTATATTAAAATTTTGAGTCTGGATCTGAGTTATATATGTATTCTTCGGGGTCCTGGTATAATGCTGGTATGGGTGGTGTTTATAGTGTCTTGTTTACCATTATATTTTATGTATAGGGTATATTTTTCAAAATCAAGAGTGGCCTTTGATTTGTTAAACCAATTAGTTCCTAAGAGTAGAGTTTCATCTTTGGAATCAATTACTTGTAGGTCTATCGGAATGACAATATCTTGAAGTATCATATATACGTTTTCTATAACTCCTATGGCTTTTTCTCTTTTCCCATTTGCAATAACTAATATTGTATTTGATTTTCGACTAGAGTTGAGTTCTAAACGCTTCTTTAACTTTTCAGTGATAATACTCACGGCAGCACCTGAGTCCAATATTGCTACTACTGGATTTCCTTTTATGCGCACGTAACATTACATGGCTACAGTTTTTTGTTTTATATCGATTTCCACACTAATTGCTTCAGTAGTAGGAGGTTTTGCTCTTTTTAGAATTTTTGCTAATTTTCTTTTTTGATCGGGGTATTGGAGGGCCTGACCCCCGGTTATGGTTATTTTCATATTTAATATATCTTCCGATATGTCATATGGCTAATGAATGGCGCTATAATTCAAACTGCAAGATGTAATAATGTAATAATTATTTATTACAAAAAGTAGTAATTGTAATAATATTTATTACATGTAGTAAATATTATTACTAGGCAATTCTCTAGTCGACTGGTTCAAAATTTTTTTTTTATATATAAATTTTACTATAAGTGCGAATGCACAGCGTCTCTATCCAAACTTTTTTTATACTAAGTTAATTATCTTACTGGCTTAAGAGACTTTTGTAAAGCTTATTAAAATGCATTTAATAGTAGTTAGAGCGTCAAAATTGGCTTGGTGAATACCAAGATATCTTTAAAAAAACCTTTTTTTTACTATGTAAATTTCTTTGCAAACAATAGTATTGTTTATAAAGAAATTTATATAGTAAAAAAAGGGTTTTTAAAGATATCTTGGTATTCACCAAGCCAATTTTGACGCTCTAACTACTATTAAATGCGTTTTAATGAACTTTACAAAAGTCTTTTAAGCCAGAAGGATGATTAACTTAGTATAAAAAAAGTTTTAGATAGAGACGCTGTGCATTCGCACTTATAGTACAATTTATATATAAAAAAAAAAATTTTGAACCAGTTGACTGGAGAATTGCCTATTACATGTAATAAATATTATTACATGTAATAAATATTATTACATGTAATAAATATTATTACATGTAATAAATATTATTACATGTAATAAATATTATTACATGTAATAAATATTATTACATGTAATAAATATTATTACATGTAATATATGTAATATGTAATAATTATTATTACAAGTAATAATTATTATTACAAGTAATAATTATTATTACAGGTAATAATTATTTTTACAAGTAATAATTATTATTACAAGTAATAGTTTTATTATGTACTAATTATTATTATATTATATAATTATAATATAGTAATAAACCAAGATAAAACTATAGTATTTATTTAAAAATATAATATACTTTAACAGATTTAAAAAAATAAAATTAATAAATATAATTAATTTAAAATTATATTATATAAATAAAACAAATAAAACTAATATATTATAATCAATAAGTTATTTTTTAAATTAAAATTAAAAAATCTAAAGGAATTAATTATATTTAATAAATATATTATTATATAATAAAATATATTAATATATAGATACAAGTTTACTAAAATCCATCTATGGTATTAAACACAAAAGTACTATTTCTCAAAAATGTACTAATAGGATTGGGTACTCTAAATAAAAATGTTCAGAACCTCTAAAAACCTTATGAAAACTGAAATTGGAACCTTATATATATAATTTACATTATAGTATATATATAACTCCTCTTTATCCTAAAAATGCACTTTGACACTAATTTAATTAGTAAAAATTATATATGGTATTCAATACTATAGGTGTATTTTATAATTATTGTATAGACAATATTATTACATATAATAAATAACATTATATAAAATAATATTATTATATATTAATATTATTACATGTAATAATATTATTACATGGGCGCTTCGCAATAGAAAGGGCGGAAACTACCCCAAAAACGAAAAATGAGTTTTTATTAGATTCGGGTATATTTCGACGTGGTAAACATTTTTCTATTATAAATGAAGATCGATTTGCATAATAAAAAGTCAAGATAATGTAGAAGAAAAATTGCACGAGGCTTCCTAGCATCACGAGAATACCCGTTAGTCACATGTTATTTTTAACCAATCAAAATCGTGAAATTTTGATTAATCCGGATCTGTCCAAAAATCAAAACAAACGATTAAACTCAATTATCTCGAAATTAGATATATTCGAGTATCCGCCTTTTCTATTGCTAAGCGCCCATATGTAATAATATTATATATTAGGGTTCCGCAATTTGATTTGATCTTCAAATATTTGAATCAAATATTTGATCAAATTCAAATTCAAATTTGACTATATCTGATTTGATCAAATTCAAATATTGCTAAATTTGATTGATTTGACAAATATTTGATTTTATTTGAAAATTACTATTAAAACTTCAAATTCAAATCAAATTCAAATTCAAATATTTGAACAAATCAAATTCAAATCAGGGTCAATTTGATTTGATCAAATTCAAATTAACCCAATATTTGATTTGATTTGAATTTGAGGAACCCTATTATATATAATATTATTTTATTTTATTTTATTTTATTTTTTTTTTGACAGTCTTGCTGGTGTTATTTTTAGTGTATTATAACTACCATAGCTGTTATTTATTTTGCACCTATACAGCCCGACCTCCCCTCGGCTTTGCTTTTAGCGCCACCCAGAAGCAACCTGTCGCACCGACCGCGACAGTAGTTAGAAATCTTCGCAGCTAATGTTTCAGGCTGCTGCACCACGAGTTCATGTAGTATCTCGTAAGTTCAGACTTGGGCCTCACATTACGTCTCGTGATTTCAGTTATTCCAAATTGGGGTTCTGTGTACAGCACTTGTCGCCATAGCCTTGATTGCAGATCACTACCCATTCTAGGAATTAAGTCCGTTGATTGAAGTCCCGGGTCCCTGTATCCCGCAGTGTTTCAGTTCCCTAATTTGGCCTAGCCCGGCTGGCTCTCTTTTTACAATCGCCGCCACTTGGATTTGAACCGGCAACCTTGCGATTTGCAACCTTGAAGCATAACCGCTATGCTATCGGACCCAAGGTCTTATAATAATATTATTATATGTAATAATATTATTATATGTAATAATATTATTACATGTAATAAATAATATTACAATTAAGGTTTTAAAAAACCCTATGTAATAATATATATAATAAATATAATTGTAATAATTAGCTAATTATGGCGTCATTCTTTACATACGGCTTAAGTTGATCTACAATCAATGGCATTTTTTTTGCGGAGCTTTTCTAGTTGTGGTTACAGGTTTTCTACTTCCATAGGAACTTCTTCTTCTATTATCTCCCAATTTAGATTTCGTCGTGATCGGCTACGTAATTCTCTTTCCTTTTGTGACTTTAACTGTTTCTGTTTTACTTTCTTCCTATCTTTTTTATAGGGTTGATGTTATAGGTTTTGAGTTACATATACGGTCTCTTCTTTTTCTTCTGAATATTCATCATATTTAGTATCGGCATAACTGACAGTTCTAGAATTTTGATAATTACACCAATTTTGTGGTTTCCGATCTCTTATGATTTTCTTTTCAGATAAACAGGCTCCAGCATAGTGTTCTGGTTCTCCACACCGATAGTACACGATGTTAGCCTTTGTAGGTCTAGTTAACATACTTGGTCCAGGTTTTACTTGTGCAGTAAGTGCTAATATGAGGATGGCATAATTTAATGACATCTGTTGCATTTGTTGAGTAAGGAATTCTATATCTTTTTCTAGATTTCTTGTTCCTGATTCTTTTGTAGGAGCAGTATCATTAGCAAAATTGGTACCTTGCTCATGGGTGCAAGCCAATTTTAGAATTGCTTCCAGATTATTAGGGTTATGCAACATAAGAATGGGGAGGAGTTCTGGTCTTAATCCCTTTTTAAAATAGAGTTTTTGGGCATCTTGTAATGTATCTGCAATATCAGCACACAGTGTTGGTATGAATGGAATTCGGACAATGGAAATCTGTCTGATATCCATTGTCTGAATGTCCAATCAAAAGCAATGGACATAGGATTGGACATATAAGATAACTTCCTCATAATTGGTTAATCATATGATCTTAAATCGTTTTATATTAGGGTGTTCAGGATTGTGATCCGGCATAATATGCGCATGATTTGCGATTTTTACTATATGAAATCGCATAATCCGCTCACTTTCATGCAGCATGTAAACAAAAATTGATTGGTTAAATGAATAAACTGGTGATTGTAATCATCTGACTTGTTGTTCTTTTTGAAATTTTATTGGCTAATGACTCAAAATTCGCATAATTCGCATAATTTGCAATTTACCAGATGTATCATTTGGCATTTAACGGATCATAATCCTGGATACCCTATTTCATATGATTAGTCATTTAATTTAATATGTGGCAATTAACCAATAGAATTGCATCTGTAATCAACAAAGATTTTAGTCAATCATAATAATAAAAAGAGTTTTTTATTTATTAAGTATTGTGTTATAGAACTTTATAAATAAAGCTATACTTATATTAATAAGCTAACTCTTTTTAGCGAAATAATTCTGTACATATGTTTATTATATCATCCTTTGAAAGATTAGTACGTACGTATGTATAATTATATGAGGCTCAATTTTTTTTTATAATAATCATTATGTGTTATAATTAATTAAATGATAAGGGATCCATTCAATCCGTTTAAGTTTTGTTCTATAGTGTCCAAGTTTTAGAAACATTTTCAATGAGATTGATTTATATATATCAGCTGGTGGGAAATTCGATTTTTTTTCATATGAATGTTTGACAAATGGCAAAAAGTTTCTATTTAAACCATATACGTATAGTATAGTTTCCCAAGCTAAAAATAAAAATAAAATAATCAATAAATGTAAATATACTAAACTAAATCAATTTTTTATATAGTTTTCGCCTTAATTATGAGCAAATCAGTATTAGGCATATTATCGGACATTGGAAAATTGTCTGAATTGTTCTATGAACGAAACGTAATTAGACATTGTCCAGTGACAACATAGCTGCGTCACATAAAACATCAGAATTGTATAGGACAATTCGGAAATGTCCGATGTCCGATAAAAAACCACTGGATATATAGCATGCACAACCCTGTCAGCACGTTTTATTAACCGATATATTTACTATAATATGTTTCAATAGATTCATCTGATAGCTGTTTCAGTAAATCTAGATCATGTAACCATTTATTTTGCCATCATTAAGTGCAAAATTGGGTTTTGAATGCTTTGAAAATGGCAGTCCAATTATCTCCAGGATTGCCGGTTAACGGAGCAGTAGAGAAATATTGGTGTTGCCATTCATCAGCATTATCACGCATAAAGGCTGGGAATATATTTCTCATTTTTTTTGTCCCAATTATTAGCTGCAGCTGCTTTTTCAAAGCTTTCTAACCAGATAATGAGATCTTGGGTACCATCACCAGTAAATGGTTCGATCTGCAACAATATGAATTCTTTTGGGTTATCTTTAAGATAATTGAGGATATCATTATAAGAGGCCATATTTGTTCCTTGTAGATTAATAGCATTAGATAGCGGGTTTTGTTGGAAATAATGGGTAAGTGTAGCTATAGATAAGATAATATTAACTAATTCAAGAAGTTTTCCTGGGGAATGTTGATATTTTATACTGAGTATAAGTCGAACAATGATGTTTTGGCAAGGAGATAAGGAGGATTGTGTATATAATTTTTCTATTTGTTGGAAATTATTATAGGTTTTTCTAGTAAAAGTATGGACAGGATAGGTAAAGTAATACCAATAACAAAAATTCTGAAAAGCTTGAGATATATTCTTAGGAAGAGAATAACAAAGATCACACGCTACTTTCTTTATATCTTTGTGTACTAGATAGTAATTGATTTTATTTGTTTGTCTTTGTAAATTGTAACTTATACAAATTTTAAATAAAATAATCTATATTCACTTTCTAGCGACTAATATCGTTTAGCTGAATCTCACAGTCACTACCAAAGTGTTACACTCAAACTATCTCTAAACGGTTTAGTGAAACTGAGATTAAAATAATTGAAAGCTTCACGTGTTTAGTAATTAGAACATGATTGCGTATAGAGGTTTTATATGATTTGCTTTTATGAAAGAGACAAAACAGCTATAGGCATATGGAGATACCGATAGTCATATCAGTTTATAAATAAAACTATAACTAAAATAAAACTATATTAACAATAATAATCTATATAATGCGTGAAAACTATCACAGTAATCATGTGATCAAATATCAGTAGGCCGATATTGATTACAGTTGATATCATTAATCACTAACAATTACAATCGATGAAAATTGGGTTGCACAAGTATATAAAGACACAAGTATTGGTTTATTTAATAAATCAGTATATGAAGACACGAATATTTATTAGAATAATGAGTTATTTATTAGACAACTATTTAGTAGATAGTTATTAACTAGTCTAGTAGACAACTAATTTGGCTCAAGGCGAGACTTATCGTATTTATACATTTTTACTATATAGTTCGTGATCAATGAGATCTGCTAGATATCGGTGATATACTAGATCCATGTGATCTATCCCTTAGTTTGTACTACTTCACAGGCAAATTTTCCTGTAAAATTACTATAAATATACTTCTGATCTATTTTTTTAATCATTTAAAATATTTAAATAAAATTTGGTAATAATATTTGGCAAAAATAAAATAGCAACCCATCGCTATGCAACCCCTATATGATCGACCAATTATTTTTTAGATTGGTGATCATATAGATGATCTTTTTTGTTTGGTTTTTTTTTTTAATTTTATTTTTTTTTGTTTTTTTTTACTAACGGTAATATTTTTTTTTTTAGTTATCATCGCTGGAGCTTTAACGAAATCGTCGTTGGAGCCGTTGTTGGAGCCGTTGTTGGAGCCATTGTTGGAACTGTCTTTGGGGCCGTCGTTGGAGCTTGTGAAGTCGTGTTTGGGTTGTGGATTTCTTGTTCTTTTAGCAGTTCGTTAGGTTTTTTTTTCTTTAAGTTCTTCATATTTTGGTGTGTCTTCGCGTATTCTGTTTTTAGATTCTTCTCATCTATGTAGATTTTTTAGTAAGTTTTGCTCGTCATTTTTCGGTGGGTTCTCAAGTTTGTCGTTTTTGCCAAGTTCTTTTGCCGTTTTTTGCCGGTTCTTCGGCAAGTTTTCGTCTTTTTCGGTGAATTTTTCGGTAGTTCGATAGGGTTTTTTTCTTTAAGTTCTTCGTATTTGGTGTGTTTTCGCGTATTCCGTTTCTTAGATTCTTCTCGTTTAAGTAGGTTTTTCAGTAAGTTTTGTTCATCGTTTTTCAGCAGGTTCTTTAGCAAGTTTGTCGTGTTTGGCGCCGTTTTTTTTTACTGATTCTTTGGCAAGGTTTTCGTCAGTTTTCGGTGAATTTTTCGGTAAGTTCGTCGTAGGTTCTTTGTTAATTTTTGGCGGATTATTCTTGGGTTCTTACGTAAGTTTGTCGTTTTCCATTAAATTCCTCGTCGATTTTGGTAGATTCTTTAGTAAGTTCTTCGCGCTTCGTGGGTTCTGTGTTGGTTCGTCGTTTTCATCTTCTGTTTCGTACCTTTTTTGCTGTTTTCGCCCAATTTTCTTCCACTTTGTTTGTCTTGTTTCTTGCTGTTTTCGTCCGTTTTTGCCCCGCTTTTTTCATCTTGTTTCTTGCTGTTTTCGTCTGTTTTCGCCCACTTTTTTTGTCTGTTTTCAACTGTTTTTGCCCGTCTTTTTCGTCTTGTTTCTTGCCGTTTTCATCCGTTTTCGCCCTACTTTTTTCGTCTTGTTTCTTGCCGTTTTCGTCCGTTTTCGCCCACTTTTTTCGTCTTGTTTTCGACTGTTTTTGCCCCGCCTTTTTCGTCTTGTTTCTTGCCGTTTTCGACCCGTTTTCTTCTTTATTCGTTGTCGTTTCGTCCTATTATTGTAAAAAAAATATTATTAATAAATAAAAACTTAATAAAAATAATAAATAAAAAAACTTAATAAAAAAAATACCTAATAAAAAAAAAAACTTAATAAAAAAAATATATTAATGCACGTGATCGATCTATTATGGGGTCGCTATAGTGACGGGTCGCTATAAAATAACGGGCATAATATTTAATAACAAGGATTATATTTTTGAATTATTTAAATTTATATTATAAGACAAAAAGTTTATGTTGTTTATAAGCTGAAAATATTAAATTTTAAAGAAATTTTTTAACCAAAAAAATATTTTACAATATCTTGGCAAATTCTTTAAATATTGGTTTTAAAAATATAGTTTCTAATACAATATTGTAGTTTATATAAAGGATAACAACTTTCATTATTTGACTTTTATGATTTACTTGTAAAAATTAAGACTTGTATTAGAAGTAAAAATTTTTTTAATAGATGGGAACATATAAAATTTGAGAAAACCTAAAGAAAAAATTCTATAGTAAAAGTTCCAAAACAAAAACTTTAAACTTTTATTACACTAAAGTTTTTTAATAATTTTAAAAAATTTTATAATAAAGTTGATAAAACAGAACTAATATTATAATTTTTACTTAGAAAGTATATAGCTAAAATTAATATTGTTATAGAATAGGTTTTAGTAATTCTGTAATTTTGGTAGAAATTAGTTGAAAAATTAGAACTTAATAAGGAAATTTTGTAATAACTGTATTTAGTAATATTGATATACAAAATCAATGCATAATGACGCTCAATGACGCTTAGTGATGCTTAGTGACGCTTAATGACACTTAATGACACTTAGTGATGCTTAGTGACGCTTAGTGATGCTTAGTGACACTTAATGACGCTTAGTGACGCTTAGCTCGATAGATATATAAACTTTACTTATTTCCCTTAGTTTTAGACAGATCCAGACATTGTATTTTAAAACTTACCTTTATATCTCTTATCCTTATCTCTTATTATTAATAAACTCTTGGGATTTCTAAGGAACAGACACCTTGGAATAGCCCACTTGTTAAATTAATCAACTGTCTATTATCTCTTGTTGTTCTATACCGAACTGCCTTAGAGAAGTGTGTAGTTTCTTACAGACATAAGAGAAACTATACTTCCCTCTTGCACACCGCTTCACGCCCAAAGTAAGGGATTTCAGGAGCCGTGTGATTGTTACTTTATCGGAATTAAAGAAGGCTTTCGGTACTGTAACAATATTTAAGGTTTTATTTAAAAAATTTAAAATTTTAAAATTTTCACAGGTAAATATGCCTGCATAACAAAGCAAGGGATAAGATCATTAATATCAGTGTGATCCATGTGATCAAGAGGATCATTGTGATCATTGTGATTTATGTGATCTACGTGATTTCTTGGCTTTGTGTTCACATGTTCTAAAGTCTCGTGACATACCTGTCCAATAATATTCTATGACAAATTCTAGGTATAACATTGTTACCAAAAATTATTGGATTAACATGTGTTCTGGGACGAAGTTTGCTTATTTTTTGATATTTTTGTTTTTTTACTTTTGGATTTTTTACTGTCTAGATAAATTGATAATTGCTAGAATTAAAGACCTGCGATATTTTGAGTTTCACTAAACCAATCATTTAGTGCTAAACTTGATCAATTGATTTTCCACTATTTTTATCACTCTGAAAAAGGTTACATCAAATATGGGTAATGGACTGGGAAAACCCATCTCTGAAGGGGATTTTCTATTTTGAGAAAATATCAATTAATTGGTTGTGAAACCTAAATTTTACCCCTAAATTTTTTTTGTTTATTTTTAGATATCAATTACTGAATAAACAATGTCATGTGATTATGAACCACTAATTGACCAATCTAATTTAATTGAGCCATCAATCTTTTGTTGTAAATCTATTTTTAGAACATGATCGTTAAAAATTTGGGATGCATTCAAGTTAAAATATCTCGATAAATTATTATATTAATGTAGGATAAAAAGTGAAATACATATAGATATAAACCAGAACTTTAATTTGAATCAAAAATTTCGAAATTGATAAAAAAGTGTCAGAGATGGGTTTTCCTAGTCCATTGCCCATATGTGAAACATAAATTTACTAATTTAGGATAAGTATTGTATAAAATAATACAATAAACTTTTATTACATAATTAGTCTGTCATAATAGACTTCTAAAAATTACATAACGTTATCCGTCGATCACTTCAATTCTTATTACCCCGGTACTTTCATACCCCAGAAATTATATCCACATGCAGCCAGTTATGCCCCGACAGTAAGTATTTTATTTCTATCCAAATTCAAGCTGGTTCTCTTCGATTCAATAATTAATTCTTTACATGCATAAAAAAAGAGAACCTTTAGGATCTTTAGCACAATTAACTGTTAACATGTCAAGACACATCGGTATGTATATATGTAAGTTCATCTTTTTAATCAATTACAGACTTATAATCGCATATTACTGCGTTAAGCAACAAGTCAGTTTTTGTCTATTATGAGAGTTTTGAAAAACGACTTTGGCTAAATTTAATGAAGCCAGAAGTTAAACAGCTTATTAAAACACAAGCTATTTCTACTGCTCAACTGAATTTTGATTGGCCCAAAACATATATGTTCATTTTGGGGGCAGAAATCTGGGGGGTTACGTTAAACAACGGCCTAATTTACAGAATGATGCATGATAAAAACATATACGTACGATACATAGACTCAGTGCGCATTAATAAAAATATATTTCAAAAGCTTTTTTCCCTTTACCTTACGTATGGAAAAAAATCAGTTTATTACTTTAAAAAGAACAATTGTTTCTCACATGTAATTTCTTAACTTGTAACCCACGCATAAATATTTAATTATTGACGCAAGCCCGAAAAAATCATCGCCTCTGCGCAGATTTCACCGTTCATGTAATTATTGTCGCAGATTAAAATGAAACTGGGGACCTCTCTTGCTTACCTTTAAAGCTTATAAAACTCGTTTTTAATAACCCTAACCCTAACCCCTAACCCTAATGTTAAAAAAACCCAAAAAATGTCCCCTAAAAAATTTTAAAATTTTGCTGTCACAATTATTATTCATGTCGTACATACGTGCATATTCATAATTATCCTAATTTATCGCATCTTACGTAACAGCTAACACAAGGCTCACAGGATTAGCGCGACGCTTTACCTTGTTAACTTGTTAATAAACAAATATATAAGCATGGTAAAGGTCTTTTTGATTGGCTAATAAGTAAATCAATTCGTAATACAGAAAGAAGATATGATACACCTACATAATTTGCATTAGACTTTCGCTGTTTAATGAAATTGGATCCAGCGGGATCCAGCAGGTAAAGGATCTAGAAAAGAACTGAAATTTTACTTGTATATATACTATAATAGAACTTTATTAAACTTCTACGTTACCACATTCTAACAAGACTTATTAAAAAAATTTCATGCACTTTTGGAATTCTACTTAGCTCTATTTCTACCGTCTCTTCCGCCATTTCTTCTTCAGTTGGAGCTTCTCCATTCTCATTCTTTTCTATTTCTTCAGTGGTAAGGGTGCTTGGTCCTTTTTCCAATCTATTTAAAAAGGATTTCACGTTCTTATAAATACCGCGTTTATAATATTCCTCGCAGTAACCAAAGTCTAATTTTTGGTAACATTCAAAATGATAGCCGTGTCCACAAATTAATACTTCTCCATCATTAAGTTTTATGCGGCAACTATCACAGGCATCTAATAAAGGAAGTTTACTAGTGCTATATGCTGTTGGAAGGCACGTTGAAATAACTTGAACCGATCTTTTTATATAGCCCACTTTTTCCACGATTTTTGCAAACTTTATGAAAGTAATCTAACAAGAATAAGCCGTTTTCTCTGTAAGAAATTCCAATGTCGACGGCTTATAAGGGTAATGATGTTTTTTTCAAATATACTTTTAAGCTTACGATGATCTTGTGAATCTAGTAAATATATATTATATCCGGAGTTTATTATTAGGAAAGTCCTTTATGAAAAGTGTTAACAGTGATTCAAAATGGATAACTTACCAATAACGTAAGCTTGTCTAATAATATTTTTTGCACTGCCATTTGCAGATGTTTGAGACCTTATTTTACTATGCATATTTTCCACATAATAGTCATTAAAGTGGACTAAAAATAATTTGATGGCTTCAGCGAATGGGTGATTAATATTTTGCCAGTAAAAAATATCAGAAAGGAATGCTAGGGGTGCTTTGTTGTAGTTACGCCGCTTCCACCTAAGGCGAATGTCCAAATTCGGAAAACAGTTTCGATGTATTCATCAAATGAGCCGGACCGAAAAAGAATGGCATAAATATCTAATGTTGCCGGGATTATATTATCTAACAAATCGACCGCCGTACGATATTCAATGTCTTTACAATTAGATTTAAATTTGGTTATAATTACATCCCGGATTT
This sequence comes from Gigaspora rosea, assembly GCA_003550325.1. Taxonomy (NCBI): domain Eukaryota; kingdom Fungi; phylum Glomeromycota; class Glomeromycetes; order Diversisporales; family Gigasporaceae; genus Gigaspora; species Gigaspora rosea. The sequence continues at coordinate 44,560 of QKWP01001462.1, forward strand.
TATACCACCCACTATAAGCTAGATCAAGAAGTAAGTTAATCCTCCACGGCTTTGGTTTTTTAGCAAGATTCTTATTTTCACCGAATACAAAATGAAACATGTAATTAATACATGTTCTCTACTATTTAAGGAAATATGTAAAGGACCGATAATTGGAATAAAGGAATTAATCTCGGGCGGTATAGAGTACTCTGAATTTTCCTTATGCAAATGCGTTAATGCTTTGCGAATAAACAATTGGCCAGGCCAATCTGCCACCACTGGAGAAACTCGATTAGATAAGTGATGGATATCATTATTAATATTAAGAATCATTTGAAGCGCTGTTATATAATCTTCTAAAGAATGAAGATTTCCTTCTTTATACCAATTAATTGTACCCCTTTCATTGAACGTTCTTTTTTTTTGATCTGCAATTGCATAATCATAGGTATGAACCGTAAGCAAGTCAATTCGGTCAAATTATTAATATTCCCGCAAGTAAGCCAATATTTTTTACGATTTGTATAGGCAATATCGAATATCCCATGATACTTATGTATTAATTGAAAACAAATAATACTCGCATCAACATTTACTGGGTTATGCCATTAAAAATCAAAGGGACCGGTGCGCATGGTGCAACTTGTTTGCTAATGCAAGTGGACTTATGACTAGCATTATGCAAAGTTACCGTATCTGTCCTTCTCTTTTCATGGATGTTATGGTAATCATCCAAGTTATAAACGTATAGATGATTATCCTAATTTTAGCAAAAATTAATTATAATTATATTTTTATTTTTTAGATATTTTACTATATACTTAATACTGACGAAATGGTTTGAACAGGCTAATCCGGATGATTCAAAATTGACTTTATCATAGTAAATTTATTAGATAAATTAAAGCCCGTCCAGTAAATTTATTATAGTCTAATTTTGAATCATCCGGGTTAGCCTGTTTGGAGCAATACTGTTGACAAAAAAAAATAAAATAAAATAAATTATTAAAATATCATTTGTGTTTATTTTAAAAGCCTATACTTACATTTTCAAGAAAATATTCTTTAATTTTTTTAGGATGTTCACTTGCAACCTTTTTCATGTAATCATTGATGGTTTGGTAGCAAGAAGAAAATTCTTATGCTATGCATTGTATCAATCGCGGTACGTGATGTTCCTGATGCTAATAGATATAACCCGACTTCTAATTTAAAATCATTTACAAATTTATTTTTCAATCCTGCCAATATATAACACAGGCTCACAACCGATTTTTTGGCTTCGATCTTATTGTATGTTGACCTATTTTTAGGGATTAGCATTTCTGTCATTTGATTGGAAGCCTTTAAACGCGAATCTTCTTCAATCATTTTTTGAAAAAGAGTAGGGTTGAGCTCTATATGAGCAGATTTACAATGCTTTTTATACAAAAGTTTTGTAAGCATTGTAATCTGTTCTGCAAATGTGTATCTTTTTTCTAATTACAAAATTAATTAGTATACTGCGTCGACCACACGTTTAATATGCTAACTATTCAGAAGCACAGAGTATATATAAGTTACTGGCCTCTCTTTGACTTATATACCTTGAGCTATACTTGTTTTATTTACTTCTACTGAAATAGGGATCTCTGAATGTTGATGAGAAAGAACCTTTGAACGATTGTGTCTATCGGGCTCAACAATATCTAAGTAATGTTTGCAGCACAATTGCTGTCCGACTGTCAAATAAGCAAAGGAAGTATACATTCCTTTTTTTTTTGGCTTTATCACAGGCTAATGGGTAAATTTACGAAAGCAACCTGTAATTGTGTCACAATTTTGTACTGAACATGGTCATTCGTTTTTTTGATTCATTTTGATATGGAAAAATATGATCCGATGTAAACTTAACATATAGTATACACTACTGTAATTAAATCACACCATCGTATTTATTATACTACATATCAGAGACAGTTTGATATATGTGTCGTAGTTTGGGTAAAATAAATCGTGTTATTTATAATGCGTAGTCTGTTTAATTAATGTATAAAGTTTTATGTTAGTATAACACTCACGGTTTAACAATTTATAAATCTATTGTTTGGCTTCAAAATTTAAACGTAGTAGAAACTCAATAAACTCTGCAAATCACCAAACGCCCTACCTTTGTTCTTATCTGAAAGCGATTGAAAATGATTAGAAAAGATTTTCTGCTAGAAACACTCAAAACGGGGTACCTTAAGTTTAAACTTATTATGGTTAAGCGGATGATAAAATTCCGGTTTTTAGACTACAATCGTATATCAAATTTTCAATTGCTCATATAAATAGTTTATATAACAATTATTTCGAATCTATCGGATACGAGTTTCTCCTATGCTACTTTTTGTTTAGATGCACAGATTACAGTTTTCCTTTTAGCAGAAAATTTTTACGTCAATTGACTCTTTTCTATCCCATTAACAACGTTACAGAGCCATTTTTTGCATTACATATGCAAACCGATTATCTGTATTTATCGTTGGATAACTCGAACGAAATTTAAACTGCTAGTATAATTTTTTTTAATTAATATAAAATTTGGCTCTGTAACTTGGATTGTAGAATCCTTTATCAATTTGTTAAATTTTAGGATTCTACTTTTTAGTTGTAAAGGCCCTGTATCTAAATCATTGTCGTCAATAAAATATTAATAAATAATATCTAATACTGTAATAATGAAAATTATATTAAAAAACTTTATATCAAAATTTTTATATGATACCATATATAATTTTGATTTACTTAGTCCCCAATGGTAGTTCCAATGCAGGGATGATTTTATGCTGCAATAAACCGTCTTGATGCGCATATATATTATTTATAATTATGCATGATTATGCTGCGTTTTACGCCATAACACACGGAGTTTTAGTACGTAACCAATTATCAATCATATTATGCGGCTTATGCGGCTTATGCGGTTCTATGCGATTTGCATAAATCATCGTCCCGTTCCGTTTGGCATGGGAATTTGCAAAACCCTTAGTTGCATTGCACGTACGTACGTATTTACATGGTTACGTAAAAATTCGATTATTATTATTCCTATAAACCCAAAACATCGAAGTCTAAAAAGGTGGATCGTCACGAATTTGGGGTAATGATGCAGTGTGATAAAACTTTATCAGTTTAACAATGTATATTCGAATCGGATTACGTAACAATTCGATTCTTATTATATTCCAATAAACCAAGACGAAGTCTAAAAAAAGGGTGATATTACAATTTTACAATGAAGAATAATGAATGAACTTTAAATAATAATGCGATGCAGTATCTATCTATCTATATTTTGATTTTGGGTTTGTGCGCTTTAACGTTTTTTGTTGGCCATATCCAAAAACTGTTGGAATTTGCTGTATATAATTTAAATTTGGTTTGTGTACTTTAACGTTTTGATTGGCCATATCCAAAAACTGTGGGAATTTTGAGCTTGCGCATTTTACCTGAAAAACCGTGATCAGAATGTGAGAAAAACTTTGGAATGATCAACTATGACGATGATTATATTAACGTCATCTATTTACGACATTCTGGATTAAAAGTTACTTGCTGTTATCTGTTATAGGATTAAAGTTACTTACGTTGATTACGACATTATGAATTAGTTCCTGATTATTATTACATGCATGATTGAGACGTTCTGAATTCCTTCTAATTACAGCATTGCAACGTTGTGACATTCTGAATTATTTATTTATTTTTTTTTATTACAATACGACATCTAACTACGTATGCTATCTATCTACCGATACAGTTTCCTGTGAATTATTATTTGCAGATGTTTAATGTGTACAAGATATGGTGAAATTACAGTTTTCATAAACAAAAATTATGTATTCGAATTTGATAATTATTACAACTTTCTGATGATCTAATCTATAATGATTGTGATATTTGATAATTTGCACGATTAATGTCGTAATCGATCTATAATTAATAATCAATATATGAAAATTGAGATATGGCGAATTTTTTTAAAAAATTCAACTTCTCGTATTACAGTATTATGCTTGCCTTGCGTCCTTGATCATTGTTGCTTGATTCCTCGAATGTTAGTTCCCCGCCAGCTAATTTTCCCGACATTATATCCCCGCCAGAACGTTTCATCTACAGTATAGTTTCTTGACAAGACATATCTCTAACATGACATATTTTTGACATTCCCTTTCCTTGATAAGACATATTTTCGAAATGACATTTTACAACATGATGTATTTCAGAAAGAATATTTTTCCGACATGACATGTTTCCGATATCTTTTTTCGACAAGATCTTTAAAAATAATTATTTGGTAGTTTTAAGAATAGTGATATATTCGTGCTAATCACATCACATGATTAAGCACTCGACCTAAATTACGGTTAGGGTTAGGATTAGGTGATAGTATAGTTTAGGCCGAGTTGTTAGTGCTAGTAAACAAATGACATAATTGCATGATTTCATGTGATGTGATGATCACTGGGTTCATTGTTCTTGAAGTGTCCCAAAATGGGTTGTCGGAAAAAGTGCATTCAATAAAACTTAGTGTCGGAGAAAAGTCAAATTAGAAATATGTCATGTCAGATAAATATCTTGTCGAAAATATGTGATGTCAGTAAAAGAAGCTATAGAAAGCATGGCATGTCGAGGAAATATTCTGCAACAAGAAGTGCTGTAGATGAAACATTCTGTTAGGGATATAGTGTCGGAAAGTTAGCTGGCGGGGAACTAACTTTCGGGGAATCATACCATAATCTCTTTGATACAGATCAACTAGATAGAGAATCACATACTGTATATTCCAGAATAGTAAGGTTTGTAACAGCATTTTTTTACTACAACTCAAAATAAAATAATAATAATTCTGATGTAAACTATTCAACCTTTAATCACATACTGTAGTTATCAAACCAGTTCTGTACACAAATACAGATAAAATTCATAACAATTTCATTGCAAATGAACTCAATTACATATTATGTGTCAGATCTCTTGCAGTATAGATGACACTTATCCTAAATCAATTGATTAATAATACATTTTATTAATGGTGTTACCTATACTGCAAGAGATCCTATGTGTCAAGTAAGTGTGCGACAGAATTTTTTATAATAACTCAATAAAAATCTTAGTAATTCCAAATATAAACTAACTTACTTTTGTGTCATTTCTAGAATAGCGAGTAAGTTTTGTAATAGAATTTTACAGTAATTTATAATAAAAATCACAATAATTTATCCAAATACAAACTTTATACTAACATATCAGTGGAATAAAAAGAAAATTTTGTAACAACTCTTATAGTAAGTTATAATAATTTTAATGCAAACTAAACTGATAGCATTATTCACATATTCCATCACTAAATAGCGAGGAAGTTTTTGACAGAATTTTTTATAGTAATTTTTAATAAAAATTATAATAATTTAAATGCAAACCAACTTTCCATGTACTATAGCCACCAGAATAGCAAGTAAGTTTAAATCAGAATTTTTATTGTAAATATGATAAAATCATAATAATTTCAGTATAAACTAAACCCTAATTATGTAAAAGTCATCAATCATTGTTGCAGATTAAAATGAAATCAGATTAAAATAAACTGGGGACTCTTTTGCTCACCTTTAAAGCTTATAAAACCTATATATACTCGTTTATTAATAACTCTAACCCTAAACCCTAATCCTAATGCTAAAAACCCCAAAAAATGTTCTCTAAAAAATTTTAAAATTTTGTTTAAAAAATAGAAAAATTTTATTTTAATCCGATTTCATTTTAATCTGTCACAATCATTACTGTGGTTACTAAAATAGTAGTTTTAATGTTTTACAATATGATAACTTATAATAGAAGTTATGAAATTTTTATGCAAACCAACTTAACCTTTATATAATATATTACTAAAAATAGAAAGTTTGTAAAGAATTTTTTACAACTCAATAGAAATTACAATAAACTTATAGCAACTTGCAATAAAAATTATGATAATCCTGTAATTATTATCAGCAAATTTATAGTAGCACAATCTTTTGAAAGATCTTGTGAACTTGCAAATCTTTCAAAAGATTTTGCAATTTATTTTGAAATATTTCAGGTTTTGAAAATTTTGAAAATGTTTTCAAAATATTTCAAAAGTCAATTCAAAATATTTTTGAAATATGTTAAAGGACTAGCTGGATTAGTAGATATATAACCTGGGTTATACAAAGGATGCATTGGACTATATTTTCAAAATATTTTGAAATTTTGTATAATACAGTCACCCCTGGCTATAGTTACACTAGCTATAGTCACAACTTTAATAAAATCACAAAATTCTTAACTCCTTTTTTTTTATATTTAATTTTCCTATTTATAGTCACATTAATATAACAATCACTATCACATCTTTTTTAAACCCCATTTAATAGTAACTACAGTATATATAATTTTTCCTGAATATAATCACCAATGTATTAAAAAAATTGTATCCTATGAGTTTTTAGTATAATAATTGCACTTCTGGTACAAAATCATTAGTTTGAATTTAATGACAAGCAAACTATGCTACAAGAACTATATTTATATCCAGATTTAACAGATTTAATTATTAGATCCGAATTTAATTATAAGATCTGGATTCAATGATTAAATCTGTTAAGGGCAATTGTTATGCTTATGTGCAACTATAGGGGTTTTGGTCTGAATCTACTTAGTCAGAGCACTCACTTTTGCACTGGTGTGCATACTAGGCACTGCTACTTTAATTACAAAGAGAAGAGTCGTTTATTACTAAGAATGTTTTTCACTAAGCTAATTTTATTTGTTAATTACTAAACTCAACTACTTGCAACTTTTCTTTAGATCACTGCACTTTTGGGGGCATCTATAAATAACGTTATGTACCCCCTCATAGTCCCCTCTCCATTATATAAAAAAATTTTTTAAAATCCATATGTTTATATATATAATTTTACAAAAACTTGAATATATTTTAGCACAGTGATCTGATTTGGATGATTTAGGTACTATTCGATTCAACTCAGTGAGATGAATCTAATGATACCAAAATCATTTCATTTGGATTACTGGATCAATAGTTATTCACAAAAAACTATTAATTTTATAGTAATTTTATAAGAAAACATAATAACCAATAGTATTTGGCCAATAATTTTGCTCCAGTAATCCAAATGAAATAAAATTGGTACCATTTGACTCCTCTTACTGAGATGAATCGAATGGTACCAAAATCATTAAATTTGGACCACTGGATCAGTTTTTAGTAGGGTTCCGAAGTTCAGTTCAGTTCAATAGAGGTTCAGGTTCAGGTTCAATGAACCTGAACCTGAACCTGCTCTAAAGGTTCAATACTGAACTGAACCTGAACTTAAAATTATTGAACATGAACCTGAACCTGAACTTAAAAAAAGTTCAGTTCAGGTTCAGTTCAAGGTTCATGAACATGTTCAGGTTCATAATATATGCACATGTTT
>QKWP01001462.1:57628-92993 GCA_003550325.1 Gigaspora rosea
AAGAATTCGCCAAGATATTGTAAAATATTTTTTTGGTTAAAAAATTTCTTTAAAATTTAATATTTTCAGCTTATAAGCAACATAAACTTTTTGTCTTATAATATAAATTTAAATAATTCAAAAATATAATCCTTGTTATTAAATATTATAATACCAAATTTTATTTAAATATTTTAAATGATTAAAAAAATAGATCAGAGGTATATTTATAGTAATTTTACAAGCAAATTTGCCTGCGAAGTAGTACAAACTAAGGAATAGTATTGTAAAAATCAAAATTTTTGTGTATAAGTAAACTAACCAAAAATACATATCAACACCGTATTTAACTAAGTAGATAGCTTTGTAGAGAGCGCCTCTACAAGAAACTTAAGTTGCATCGTCTTGCATCATATAGTACAAGATGGATTCATATGAGTAAAAATATTGTATGCCGAGTTAAAGTAGAAGTTTAACGATATTCTACTATATGTTTTTTTTTAAGATTTGAAAGTACTGAAGTACCGGTAGTCTTGAGTTTCAGTTAAACCGCTTATAAAGTTACGTTATTTTTTTTGTTTTTTCGTTGTTCTGTTTGTTATGTATGTTGTGCTGAAAGATTTGAAAGTTGAGTTTGAGATAAGTCTAATCTATTCTTTCTTTTATTTTTTGTTAACTATTTTTGTTTGTTTTTGTAACTTGTTTTTTATTTATATTTGCTTTAGAAATTTGATATTGAGTTGCAACAAGCTGGGATTTAGGACCGTGCCATGTATATAAATAGCAACAGATATTATAATATGGTTTTACAATATGCTAATAGAGGAACTTCGCGCGAATCTTTAAAAACAAAGTTTATGGATTACAATAGACAGACAAACTACGTATTGTAGCACTTGGACTTTTATTCTTGCATGATGATAATATTATTTATAGCGATCTTGTAAGTGCTATAAAATTTATATTTGTTAATTTACTAATATATTGATTATTATTGATTAAATATTAAAAGTAACTTTAAATTATTAGGAAATAAGTATGAGAAAATTATTAGTCTACCGTCCGGGACTGTTCAAACTTCTGAATTTTGATAGGATAATGCCTATGACAACATGCATTGAGGCTAAGTTTGCCTGCCGTAATTGGTTTACCGAGCTAGACCTTTATTTTGACGTTGTAATTTTGCTATAATACTGTAATATATATATATTAAGGCTTTACAAAAATAAAACCAGGGCTTGACCGTTCTAAATTATTTTTGAAATTTCGACACTGCTAGCTTGCTGATATGAATGCTACAAAGTGTCTATACTATCTAATGTAGAATTTCACTAAAAATTTCGACAATTAAGAAAATTAATTTCGCCATTAAAGAAAATTAATTTCAACAGACTAAATGTCGAAATAATTTTTTATTAAGAGGAGTAATTTAGACACCTATGTATAGTTTTGGCCTGATGAGTTTATTGCCTTGTCAATAAAGAACTATCTCCATAAATATCAACGAAAAATATCAATGCAAATATTAATGTGATTATTAATAAGTATTATTATCAGTAGTTTATTAGTCTCATAATCTGCAACACGAATTTGACCTGGGTCATTTCACGATCGATGAAAATTGAGAAAAGCATGTGCCAATCATAAATTCAGAAAGAAATGACACGCACATGATCATACCAGCACAAAAAATCCTTTTTGTACGAACGAATTGTTATATGTTACATATCGTAAAAAAAAAAAAAAGGAAAAAAAATTCAACCTCATGATACCATTGAGCCCATCACTAAACTAACGCAAATTATCACCTATAACCAAAGCGATACACAAACCAGGATATTTAATATTTAATTTTATCGATCATATGTTTAATTTTCCTTTGTATGCTACATACATACATACTCATGACACTTTTCAAATAATAATAATCAACAAAAAATGATGTAACCATTTCATCATATTGGTATATCTAATCCAATTACATTAAAAAATTACCTTCTTTTCAATAACGAATAAACGATAATTATAACTTTTATCGTAAAAGGATTCTGAAGAAATCAGTATAGGCAATATAGATAAAGTCGAATACAACCATCCCTATACACATTTCACGTTTTATGATCGTACTGGTAATCCTGTTTTTGTCAGTACAGATAGAATCTAATCATAATCGTCAGATTCAGTTTAGCACTTCCAAAAACCGGATTAACGCATTGACTTGTATTAGTTATACTACGATACGAGATCTGCGACCATTTATACCATTTCATTTTCGCACGTGCAGAATGATTGGTAAAAATGTAGGTGACATTCATGATAGGCGGATCATTTTATAATAGTAGGATAAACCAAGAAATTTTTTTATATATTCTAAATAAATAAGACAAAATAATTTAAATATTATTACCTTTTTTAAATTAATATGATCTTCTATCTTACTATGAAAATCAGCAAAATTATCTAATTTTAGCAAATACTAGTAATCTAAATTTCTTGCTAAAGGGTGTGGCGACTTAGGGAAGTTGGTAAGTTGTCACTTCCCAAGTGGCAGGTCTAGAGTTCAAATCCCACTGGCGACGCTTTTGAAAAATAGACCTGTGTTCCGGTAACTGTGTCTTGTCGATCGGTTGGGTACACTACCTATAGTCCTTGGTTATCATCTTGAATGGGAGCTTTCGGGCGAATTGTATCTCGTTACACAGACAAATCCAAGGAACCGAAGAAAAAGAAACCCATTTGGCAAGTCCTGAGTGGAGAGGTAGCTAGACTTTCGACGGTACCGAGGAAAAGGATCTTAGCGGTGACTGACTGAAAAACTGGACAGGCAAGAGCTCCTATGGCAAAGGGGCCCACCAACCTGGCCGCCAGAGAAACCGGAGGAAAAGGTCATGTGTTATAGAAGCATGAACCAAGGAAAGGGTGACCTTAGGCACCTAAAGCCTGGCAGACCAATCCTTCTGGCCCAACTGGATTGGTAGTCTGAGATAACTGGGAAAAAGGATCCAAAGAGTGACTGACCGGGTACTGGGGTCTAGTGAACTTCGCAAGGGCAGTAGTAAGTAATGGTAGCGGTTGCAGGGTATTCCCTAACTGCAAGTTGTTTGCCTCAGTGAATGCATAAGTTACCGAAAGTGTAGGTGAATACCTGTGAGGGACAGGTATCACTCTACCAGGTTTACCACAGGGGCAAATGCCCTCCAATAGGTGTTTGGCTAAAGCCTTAGGGTACTTTCATAGCGAATTACTCGTGAAAGGGTATATTGAGAGGAACATTGAACATGGATAGAAGCCAGAGAGTTTAAATAGGCAATCCCCTAGCTGGGTTGCAGGTATGGCATCTAGTGTAGAACCTTCGGGCGGACTACTTAAATTAGACAACCAAAAGTTGTACGTGTGGCTAGTTGTACTCTCGTTATACAAATATAATATGTGGCACAGTCATATTGACCGGGCCAACCCGTTTGGATCAATAAAGTGCTAGGGTACCTAAGTGGTCACCTTAATATTAAAAAAAAAAAAAAAAAATTTCTTGCTAACAAATAAAATTTTCAAAATTTCTTTTATTTTCTTGCTTTTCTAATACTGAAATTAAATAGTTTAGTCACAATATATTATCTGTTATAAACTAGATAGTTTAAAATTATATATTTATCCAAATAGATTATGAATAATCTGGTTTAAAAACTGGGCTGTTATTTGTAAACAGTCAAATAACCCAGAATTAAATTTTATAGCAGGTACAATTTCTAGAATATACTATCCCTTAGATTGTAGTAGAACACAGGCAAATTTGCCTGCGTTTTTGCACTTTTTTAGCTCTGATTTACTTTTTTAAAATACTAAAATAATTAAATAAAACTTTGTACAATTATATTTGAAAATAAGGATTACTTTTTTGCAAAATTAGTTTTTATATTATAAGAAAATAAATTATAGTTACATATAAGCTGAAAATAGATAATTTTAAGAAAAAATTTTTTTAAAAAATTTTATTACAATTTTTCTGCGATCTTATTTAGTTTTAGTTTTAGAACTATAGTTCTTAAGACAATATTGTAGTTTATATAAAGGATGACAACTTTCATTATTGCAACTTTAATGATTTACTTGTAAAAATTAAGACTTGTATTAGAAGTAAAGATTTTTTTTATAGACGGGAACATATAAAATTTGAAAAAATCTAAAGAAAATTTTAATAGTAAAAATGCCAATACAAGAACTTTAAACATTTATTATATTAAAGTTTTCTAATGATTTTAAAAAAATTTTATAACAAAGTTACTAAAACAAAACTTAAAGAATATTTTTTACTTAGAAAAGATATGGCTAAAATCAATATTTAAAATTTTATTAAAAATTTTAAAATACGCAGACAAATTTGCCTGTGTTACAATCTAAGGGATAGTAAATGTACAATGGTTCAAAATGTAGCAAGAAAGTTAATAGTACAGTAATATATTTTTTTCTTTTTTTTTAATACAATTCTAATGTTTTGAATAATAATAAATATAACATAATAGTAGAAATATAATAGTTTAGAATGTAGCAAGGTAGTTAGTAATATAGTAGTATTTTTTTGTTTTTTTTTTAATGTTTTTAGAACAGAATATAGTACAATAACAAATAAACACTCTTTCTAATGATTACTTGTACCAAATTTTCAATGAAAAAAACAAAAAGTTTTTTGTTGGAGCAGTATTAGTAGTATCACAGAACCTACGGTTTTTACAAAGATTAACTTGCTTTACTCAAGGGACTCTTTTGATATATTCGGCATGCAAGCCAAAAGCATTTTAGTACAAGATAACTAGCAGAAGGTAGCGCCCTTTTGCAAAAAATTTTGGTAGAGTCATCACTTCTATTCTAAAATAACCTATAACAATATAAAGGAGAACAAAAAAAGTAATGAGTTTTCTGATCATACTCTTCTCTAAATTTCTTACAGTAATTTCTTTGTATCAGTTCTCTTATTTTCTTGCTGTTTTTTCAAAATTTTTGACAAAAAGTGGGGATTTGGTTTACCTTTCCAAAAAATTAGCATTGTTTACTTTTCTAAATTCAGACAGATCCCGTAAATACAATCACATGACTGTTTGTTTATGGATACGGTTTTGGTATTACTCTATATGATATTGCTCTAGTTGATGGTTAAGAGATATCTGAGGTTGTTATACAGTCTGAGGTTGTTATACAGTTGGAAGAAGATATATATAAAGCATAGCTTTATAATAGAAATATACAATAGTTGTATTTGTTATATAAGTTTTATTAAGCCTTGCATGTGTTATAATAGTGTACTCTTTTTTTTTTTTCTTTGCTTTTAGTTCATTTTTTTTAGTTAGACTAGCCTTTGTTATTATAATATGGTTTTTTCTTTTTTTGTTTTTCTTTTTTATTTTTGGTTTGTTTTTTTATTTTTTTTTGTATCTCTTGTTTTCATAGCTCTTGTTTTTTTTCTCTTTACCTCTCTTTTTATTTTGTCCTTAGTAAATTTCTTGTATTTAAAGGAATATGAAAAAGAGAAGAAGCTATTTTGGTATAGTACTTAGGCTAGTTTAACATATTCTCGAGTTTTTAGATTAGTCTTTAAATTAGTGTTAGGCACCTTTAGAACAGCCAAGTGATACCAGATTTGCAAATTAGAAGTAACAAGTATATTAATGCAACAATATATGTGATCTGCATCATGTTATACTATGATTACTCTCTAGTTGACTAGCAGATTATCAATTAAGTTATTCAATGAACTGGGTCTGAACCTGGTTCAAACTACTTTTATCTAGTTTATAAACCTGATTTATAAACTTAGTTTATACTTAGCTTATAAAACTAGTTTGAAGCTTAGCTTATATGAGCCTAGTTATAACAAAATCATAATATATACAATAAAGAAAATATTAGTAAATTAATTGATAATCTGTTTCCAAATAAGAGAGCTATACATAGTAAATTGTGATGTGCAAATCTATATGATTTACTATATAAAATTGCTAAGCCACAAATGCCACTTCACAACAAAGTGATATCATTTTTCAACTAAGATATCTTCAATTTTTAAGTAAACTTGTAGAGCATCATTTTTCAATTATAATATAGTAATATTATTAAAATCTGTTTAGTTAATGCAAAAATATTGTTATAAAATAATTTGCTGACTAATATAAACCAACTATTGTTTATATGAAATGGCATTTTTGACTATAGTAAATCTCATAATCATGTGTATTACAATTTACTATATATGATTATATATAGTTCCCTTATTTAAAAACAAATTATCAATTAAATATAATTTGTAATACTAATATAGCATGTTAAATCTTTGTATAGTTAGACTTTCATAAATGCAACCTTCACTAGGCTAATGCGTAGCATTATATGTCTGGAGCTCATCATATGATGTTCATCATATTATACAAATGCGTTAATATGCATATGTTGGTAACATTAAAAGCACAAATATAGACACGCATGTGGACAGACAAAAAATTTCCAAATTCCATTTCTGATAAGATTTACATCATATATATGCAAGTATATCAAAAAAGTAAAATTTGTCAAGATTTTTACAATTGAAGCACATCAGGAAGGTAATTTTTGTATCACTTCGCATAGAAACTTAGGGTCCATTGCTACACTCCGGCCAATAAATACAATATCTCTATAAATGCATAGTTTTGTTGTGTTCTTGCTACATATGCACTTATAGATTTTTACTCTCCTAAATGCAATACCTCTCTAAATGCACGATTTTTTGCTGTTCTTACACAGTGCACTTATGGAGGGTTAACTTTATAAAAGTACATATATATTATACATACTTAGAAAAACATTTTGTCAACCAAAGTTATAGCAAAGTTATATGATTCTATTGTACAGCAAGTTGTGATGCAATCTTAATTTGCTAGTACATATATAGTTTTGTTAATAAAGTTTTATCTAACTATATCTAACATTTATTATGACTAAGTAGAAAAATAATTATCTAGACAGGTCAAACAATATCTGACCGCCTAGATAATTATTTTTTTTACTAGATAATAGCTTTAGTGTACTTAGATTTATAAACTAGAGTTTGAACTTCAAAGTTAATCTCAAGTTTATACTTTAAGTTTATAAACTCAAGTTTAAACTTTAAAATTGAACTAAAGGTTATAAACTTCAGTTTAGTTCATTTTTTCCTTGAACTTTATGGGACTGGACTAAAACTGAACTAAATGAACTATTTAATATCTCTAAATAAAGCCATGATAATAAGAAACATTAGTAATAAAGTAATTTTTTTTATATATAATACTAATGTTTTTTTTAGAACAAATAGAACATAGCATAATAATAAACATAAAATAGTAAATGTATGATAGTTCAGAACATAGCAAGATAGTACTATAGTAATATTTTTTCTTTGTCTTTTTTTTTTAATACAGTACTAACATTTCATATTATAATGAATTTAGTATGATAATAGAAGCAAGATAGTTCAAAACATAGCAGGATAGTAGCATGGCAATTAATATAAAATATATATAATATTATAGAGCTTAGCATAATAGTTATATAGAATTTGTATAGTAGTTGGAACTAGAGTAATGTTTTGGGCTAAATTATATCTATTTGGCTAAAATACTACTAAAATTATACAAACTCAGATCTGAGTTGTATTAGAATTCTTCGTGGTCCTTTTACATTCAACTTTCTTAAAAAAAACAGATTCAATGAAATTGTTCTTGGAACAACATAATACTCAGAAGTTCCAGATGCAAATCTGGGTGAAATTCATGACTATTAAAGATCTCTGTCCTGTTGACATATTTGCCAAAATAATACCAAATTATAAATATTAGCACTAGTGTAAGTTTTTGATTTAACAAAGTCAGATAAATTGTAAAATTATATACCAGGTAAGATCTTGAAGACTTCTATTATTGCTCTTAGTATATGGTGCTAGATAGTTATAATAGCCATAAATTTATCATACTGTTTAACCAGGTTACAGGAAATATAGAGCCAAAATTCTCAGTTTATTAAATAGGTTCCATTCATATGCACATTTTATTTTTATGCATCTATTCATAAATCGTTCACAGTATATTTTTTACAAATTTTCAATTATATTGTTTTGTCATTTTATTAAATTTAAAGCACATTACTAGAATTAGCAAATAGCCAGTATTCACTTAAAATCTAACTCTGGACAAGTTATAAAATTTTACTTTTATTTTTATATTCATTATACCATTCCTTATTTTCACTTTGATACTAACGATGCTCAACACAAGGTATATATTTTACTCATTACTTTTATTAGAAAAAAGAAACTATCAATTATTAATCATTTCATTCTTTTTGTATCCCTTTATACAACATTTAACTTTATTATGTATACTACATATTTTATATAATATTACAAATTAAATAAACTCTCATGCATTAACTCCACTGATATAACTGAACTGATATATACATTGTATGTACATATGACCTAACGTAATGACTCAGACTATGTACTATATGTACTAACAATACTTAAATACTATTGGCTAAATTTTGACTCACATGTTTAATATAGTTTTGAATAATTACAGATATTTCAAATTGAGTTCAAAATTTTGGATCTTATCAAAATTTTGGAAATTTTGGAAATTTAAACATTTGGCAAAATTAAAATCGCTTATATTTCAGATTTGGATCAGGCGAAATAATTAGGTTTCACTGAAATACTAAACTAGAGCTTTGATCCTACTTTTTTGGGGCCATTCAGATTAAATTTGAATTCTATTTTACATATCTAGCTAAATTCAAATATAATCTGAATTGAATAAATTTGGATTTAATCCGTAAAAAAAGTATAGGTACATGAAGAACTCAAATTACTTCATATAGAATAAAGTTATTTAACACATTTGAGACAAGCTAAATACGGCTGCTTATTTCAGGTATGTATGTTATATATCATTTATTGATTCCTGTCATTCAGGGATTGACATATGTTATTTACTTATTTTTTACTGATCTATCAATAACCCAAGTTATTGCTAGAATTTAATGTTTAATAAATTAATAATTAAAATTTGTTAAATAATATTCATATAATTACTTTTATGAATCAGTTTTTTTTTTCTTTATTGATATTATAGAGCTACAAACATATAGTTTTCTGTCTCGTGAATCCTTCGATAGAATATATAACAACCAAAGAAAAATTAATCAAAATTTAATGGGTATTAATCGCTATAATGAATGTTTAAATTAAAAAATTCAAGCCTTTAGCACGATTAAAAGCTAATATACTGGATTACTAGTACTTTTAAGATACTATAACAGAAGAGCTTCATTTACTTAAATGAAATGAAAATAATTTGAGAACACAAGTTTGCCTAATAGAAAATTTTTATTAAGTGATTTGTGCAGCGCATTAGACGACAGGCAAACAAAAAAAACTTGGAAAAAATATTATTTTTGTTGTTATCGATATTAAATTTAATTTTTTGTTTAATAACATTAATAGATTTTTTTTTAGTGAAGTAGTACCTTAAACTTTCAATAATAATTTAAAATTTACTTTTCTTAGTTTTCTGCAGTTATCATAACAATGTCTAAGATTACAAATCAGATAATCCTTATTCTTAATCTGATATATATTATGGATCTATCTGTTTAAAATTAATGAATCTGGATATCTGAATTTAATATGAATTGTGGGATCTATCTGAATTGTAGGATATGGATCGAAGCACTAGTTGGAATATAGCAATAGTTGGAATTGGTAATTTGTATTATTGTATTTTTTTATTTTTTTATTTGTTTTGTTATAAATATGATCAATATATAATTATTTTTGCAATTTTATTAGTTTAAATTTGTGTTTCTAATAATTTTATCTAGTTAAAATTTAATGCAGTAAAGTGTAATTTCAGATTTTGGTTCAAATTATAATTTAGATCAAAATTTAAATTATACTAATATAAATTAAAAAGTACTCAAGTAGATAGCCAATCTATTCTATAAGATTTAATAGATTAAATAAAAATTAACAGAAATTAACACAACAGGGTGCAAGTGACCCACTCTCTCTTATATATTATATAAAAAATATAAAATTTTAAATTATTAGCAAACTCTTTTTAATGATCCAATGTACCAAATTTTTACAAGAAAACTGATTTACAAAACTATAGAGTTAGTATATTTAAATACAACAAAACTTTACCAAGCTGCTATTGAGTACAAAGACCATCAGTATATAAAATCTGATCCCAAAAATATGTAAATCTTGTGCACATTGTACACATAATTTATGTAAACAAATTTAAAAACTTGTGCACTATGTAGCTTTGTTATTATTAAATTTATATAAATAAATCTGAATATACATACAATAAATTCTATGCACTAAGTGCATATCTTCTAATTTTATTATGATTTTGGTGCAATATTTAGCCCAAAAGTATGTGAATTTTGTGCATATTTCTAGCCAAAAATATGTAAAACTTTTTAAAAACATGTGCACATGAGCATATTGTGCACATAGATTTTATATACTGTTCACTAAATATTTTGTACCTGAAATAGAGTTAAAAAAGACTAGCAAACTTTTAATAGTAGGGTGAATGTAAATCATTTTTAATAGTGATTATATTGTAATTAGTGTTGTCACAGAATAGCTTTGAACAAATAGTGAACAATTGTGAACAATTTTGAACAAAAAAATAAATTTAAAACTAAAATTTTATTATTATAACCTATTTTTTCAAAACTATAAAAAATAAATAATTATGTTTTTCTTAAACTAATTTATTAAATTTTAAAGTCAAAATATTCTTTGAACAGTTGTGAACTCTGTGAGCATTTGAATGTAAACACGAATAAAAAAAGATTTGATATAATAAATACAATAACACTAGCTATAATCATATAAAATCAAATAATTGACCAATTAAAATTGTAAGCAATATGGTTTTAATTATCAGAATTAGCAATTTTGTACAATCTAAAAAAATTTGAATTTATCTAAGCTTTTTTTACTAAACTAGTATATAATTATATAGCAGCTTCACTGCCAGGTATGATTTAATATTAGACATATTAAACATTACTAATAAGTTTAACTTTTTTAAATTTGAATGATTTGGTCTAATATACTGAGATAAGTCTTTATTAATTTGCAATCATAAATATGATTTATGTATAATTGAAGTAAATGGATATAGTTTCAGAAATAGACAAAATATTATGCTAGATATCAATATAAAATGTTGCTTAATTTAGAGAATGCCTATTTCCACTATGATATTTTAATGTTACCATGCAGTTGTGATATTTGCTTGACTATATTAATTATTTATTTCTTGCTCTTCATTACCCTGCCAATTTTTTCTAGCCAATTCCTCTTTTTTCTAATCACTATAACTTCATATTTTATAAAATCCTCATTCTTTACTGCTTTAATATGATTGGCACATAGTAATAAATATGCAACCCACTATAATGTTTGTAGTCCCACTACCGCTACCAAATTTTATTAAATAAAAAATACAAAGTGTATATGCACTTTAAATTTTTTCATTTCATAATATAACCTCTGAGCAAATATTAGACTTTATGTCTACTAAAGTGTTTAAAAATTGATATAATAAAATAGACCTGGCTCTATACTAACTTTTACAATAAGTTCTATTTTTAACTTTCATAACTACAAGATGTATTTGCAATATAAAACAACCTCTGTTTCCACAAAAAAATAATTTAAACTCATATAAATTAGCTAATTATTGGATTTAGAATTGTATTAGCTTTTTTATCAACATACAAAATAGTTTTAGCAAGTATTCAGTAAAACGATAGTGCAGATTCAAACAGACATATAGTCACACAAAAATTATGTTAAATTTTTTATAATATAAAAATTTCTATTTTGTAAATATTTTCTTTAATAGTTAGAGTTAGGGTAAATACTACTAATGTTTTTTTTCATGTTAGGTTAGGTTGGTTTTTAGAAAAATAACATAGTTTTAAACGAATTGTTTCATTTACAAGCCATTCATTGTATAAATAGAGTTATAACTAACTAATACAATATCCAAAACTTCAACAATCTACAAGATAACAAAAGGTATCAATCAAAGTATAGTGAGATTTGGTCTGAGTTTTTAGAGCTTGTGCCTTGCAGAGACAATACCAGGAAGTTACCAGGGCTTAGATAAGTCTTTGTTTTCTTCTAGTTGAAAGCTACTTGTATATATTGTACAAATTTTACACTAATAGGTCTATATTCTATTTTTTGAAGTTATATCAGGACCCCGAAATATACATAGATAAATCAGATATGAGTTTGCTTATTTTTGAGGTTTTTTATACAGATCTTTTCTATTTATAGTAATTTTTTGCTTATTTTTGAAGCTTTTTCTGCAGATCTTTCTTTTTTAGTAACTCTATAATTAACCTGACCTATCTATGTATATTTTGGGGTCCTGTTATATCTCACAAGATCATAGTAATTTTGATTGAAAGCTTAATTGTTATTCTTGGAATAAATGAATACAATAATGATTTTATTAAAGGGGCCTTTTAAGAGAACATCTATTATTATTTCGCAGTTAGAACTCAAAGGTAAGTTATCCTTTATTAAGACAAAGCATTGAGTCTTTATATCCTTTTTTATTATAAAAGAACTTTTCTAACATATCATCTCTATCTATCTTTTAAACATACCCATTGGTTATGATGTCCATGTTATCTACCTTTTCTGCAAATTTTAATCTACAGTAGCCTACTATATTATTATAGACACTTTTCAAAAATTTATACAGAGCTAAATATATAAGATCTTAAGCTAAAAATTAAATTATATATTCTTTAAATCTATACCTTTTAAATAAAAAAAAGTTTAAAAAATTTTATGCTACAGTTTTTAAAATAATTAAGTTTAAGTAAATTTTTAAATTTTTGCATTTGACCAGTTTTCTAAATTTTAATATAGTTTTCATAATAAACAGAATTACTAAGTATAGTAATAGATAAACTTAAATTTTTTATTAATAAACTAGCAATTTTTTTAAATAAATTTATTTAGTATAACAAAATGCACATATCATTAAAATTTTATAATTTTTTAAAAAAATTTTAGTTAATTACTATATATAGGGAACGTCTAAAGCAGAGGCAACTCATATTTAATAATTTTTTCAATTAACTTTAGGATTAGAGTCATTCTATATTAGGGTTAGATTAGGTTTTAAATAAATATATATAAGCAAAATTGCTTTCCCAACATTTTTGATTAACATATCGAAGTAGGTTTAGACTGCCATTTTTTGTATTTTTCAGTTTTTTGCTTTTATTTTTTGTTTTGCTTTACCAGCGATCATCAAAATTCTATAATTTAATTGGTCATAATTTGCCTCCGCTTTAGACATCACCTAAATATAGTAATAAAATTACTATATTTAGGGGTCATTTAAAACCATGTACCCACGTAACATTTTTGTATAAATCAACCAAACGGAGTCGTGAAATTTTGTTTATACAGATCAGCTTGAAGAAGTCAAAAAACAAAAAAAATGCAAGAACATAAAAACGGTATTCTAAACCTATCTTGGGTTATTAATAAAAAATGTTGGGAAGGTAATTTTACCTATATTGTTCCTAGCCCTAATCTTAACCCTAATGCCAACTAGTTTCTGATACGAATTTTATCTAAATTTTCAAAAAATCTCATGGGTACATGGCTTTAGCTATTCCCTATATTTGGTAATTGATATAATTTTGAATTAAAAATTGCATTTTTATATTTAGAAATAATAACTACCTTAAATTTTTATAAAATTTTAAAAAATTTTGGAATTATATGTAATTTGTTATGCTGAATAATTTTTGCTTATTTTTGAAATTCAATTAGCTTAATAAAAATTAATTTTTATTATGCAGTTATTTTTTAATTAATTTTGTACAACAATAAAAACTGATCAAACATAAAAACCTAAAATTTTACTTAAATTTAGTTATTTTAAAAACTGTAGCATAAAATTTTTTAAACTTTTTTTTATTTAAAAGGTATAGATTTAAAGAATTTATAATTTAATTTTTAGCTTAATATCTTATATATTTAGCTTTGTATAAATTTTTAAAAAGTGTCTACAATAATATAGTAGGTCACTGTAAATTAGTCAAATCAAACTGCCTAATTTACTGTATTACTTTACTATGTGCTTGATTTTAGCTACATACATTTCATCAGAATTATATAGGTGGAAGAACATTCATAACATTGGTTGATTTGTTATAAATATTTTTATTATATTATTCCAAAGGTTTTTGAATATTTGTTAAGTATTTTTAAAGCTAATAAACTTTTTTTGAATTAGATAATAGGCTAGAATTTTAAGCATTTCTTTTGATTCAAAACTTTTGATTCTTTTTATTTGTGATATGACTGTTGACATTCTTATGGAGCCAAAAAAAAGTACTATATTTTGTTAGTAAAATGAGTAAAATGTAATATTTCAAAGGTATTTTAAACTATATAAATTAGTTGCTCAGGTGATTGATTGATCAATTAATTCAAATTAATCAATAGGCTAGTATCCTTATTATTAATAAAATAAAATAATTTTTCTATTAAAATTATTTTGACTGTAATGAGCTAATTATTGTCCGAAGCATAGCAAGGACTTTATAGTATAGCAATGGACATGATTTTGTATTGGATTCCAGTCACGTGTACACATGTTAGCCAATCAAGCTATAGAGATCGACACGGATCAGCCCGATGTTTATTCATGGCTTCAGACATTAATGGTATCTGTTTCCTAGTAAATAGCTATCAGTGGACAAATTAAATGATCACTAAAGGCACTAATTGAAAAGAAATAAAATAATAAGGGCGCTGACATTTATTACCTAATATCTATTTACTATAGGGGCTTATCCCTACCCCAGGTAAAATCTATAAATAGAATTTTGGCCAATCAAATTTAACTAAGATAAGATTTTTCTTGACCCCCACCCCCCTAAAATATTATCTAATAAATGTCAGCACCCTAATATCCCAGTTGAATAAATTATATAATTGCTGAAGATGCTAATCAAAAATGTAAAATAATCATCAGTGAGCGAATTATATATTCACTGAAGACATTAACTAAAAAAGGTAAGGTAGTGTCCTAGTGAAAAAACCATATAGTCAATAATTACAGCTAGTTTTGTATTTAAATTTTTATCTTGGCTGAATTGATATCATTACTTATAGATTTGCTGGCTATAAATATTATAATAACATGAAAAAGAAGGATAAATCAGATCATATAGCATCCTGATAGCAGGTTCAAAAAAAAAGAGTAATAAAACTAATAACAGGTAAAATCAAGAGGTTGCATTAATGTGTATAAGATGCAGACTGAATTAATGAAGTAAAAATATGTTTAAAAAAATCAAAATGCTTATAACAGAAAAAGAAAGAAAAAAAATACTCTCACTCTAAAATAGATTGCTCATTGTTTATAAGGTTAAATTAGATGAGGTTGAAGATAATAAAGCCTTTTATAAATATGTATCCAAAAAGTACAAATAAGCATTTGTCAACATACTGAAATTTATTTTATTGAGTCAGTAATAGCTCAAGAATTATTCTTATTTACTCTCGTAAAAGTACCTTAAGAGGTGCTCATCTTTCATCAATACAAATCTTCATTTTTTTGATTCAATTGTACAAGTTTTCCATTTAGTTGCTCTACATGTTAAAATTTTTTAAATAAGTTATAATCTTATAAATAGAGAAATTACTATAAACAAATTAAAAAATATAATTACTTTTTTTGTTATAAATATTATTGTCACCACCTTCGCCTAGTAACTTCGAAAGCCGTAAGGCTCTTATCAATCATGTTCAAACGCATGCTTTTAACTATAAGTATGCAGTAAGTATCAAAAGGACTAAGTAAAACAAGTTTGTCTATTTATAGTGTAATAGAAGTAGTTACTATAATAATAAGTTGAATCTTACTGATGAAACTCACCAAAGAGCTACAAGTATATAATTAATTGGTTGTCCTTTTGAGCTCTATTGTAAAAAAATAAAAGATAGTGAATAGCAATTGAAAATTAATAATAGCACTACAATCATGAACTATCAAAAGATATCTTAAATAGTGATATGAAACGAAAATTGATTAATCAATTAGTGATTAAAAATTTTGATTCAACTATTAATCAACTAACCAACTAATCAATTAATCGATTAGCTATTAATCGATCTAATATATCATATCCAGTATTGTTATAAACTAATCAATTAATCGATTAATCGATTAATCAGCTAATCAATTAATCAATTTGTTAACAATAATCAATTTGTAATCAATTTTAACTGTTAACAACTAACAATCGATTACATTTTTTGCTCCAATTCATAACACTAATTTCAGGTCATCTATCTAGCCACCGATTGAATGAAGAGGGTCAAAAAGAGTTTAGAAAATGTCTATAGCAGGAATCTCTTCTCAAGAAATACTTTTTTCTTTTTGTCAAAGCAACCCAGATAACTTATTAACAATTTCAAAAACTATTTATAATGCTAGAGATAAGATTTGACATAACAATTTTCAAAATCGCACACTAATTTAGGCACTCTTGATGAGCTTATAAAAAAAAATTTTGAGCATGATTATAAAAGTAATCAAAATAGAAGTTTAACTCATTTTTTTCTTGCATATCCTAAGTCAATTGAACTTACCAAAGCCTATTATAACTCTATCTTATTAATAGACTGCACATATAAAACTAACAAGTTTAAAATGCCATTTCTTTATGTTGTTGGTATGACAAGCTTTAAGGAAAGTGACAAAAATCAGGTGATTTTTTAGAAGAAGAAAGAGTAAAAAAAGTTGAAATTATATATAAGGAACCTGACTATATATATATTAAGGAAGAGAAAAGGAGAGTAGGCCTCTGATAAAAAATAATCAGATAATTAATGATACAGTTCTAATACTATATTATCTTCCTGCTTTGCATTCTTAAAATCAAAGCAGGAAGAAAATTATAATTGGGTGCTTACTCACATTGCTTGCATTTTTTGGTAACATTCAAAAATGCTAGGTAATTGTTACTAATGCACATCTGAATTGTGTGCCAGATTAAGCATGTTGCTGATCATTTGTATTACACAAATATTGAAGATCCTATTAAAAAATTTGAAAGTTTTTTAAAACTTCTAATAATGTTTTCTCAATAAATACTTAATAAATTTGACAAACTTTTTTTTATTTTAATTATATAGTCTTGTAGAATTAAAATAAAAAAAGTTTATTTGAATACAGTTTAGTATTTGTTGATAAATCATCGCCAAATTTTTAAAAACACTTAAAATATCTTCAAAAATCAGGCGAATTTTTTATTCTTTTAGCTTTAAAAAGGATTATTTGACAACCAAAGCATTCGAATTTGATGAAATTTTTTTATTTTAATTCTGTGGGCACATAGAGTTAAAATAAAAAAATTTTAATTGAATTTGAATAGTTGGTTATCGAAAAATATTTATTAAAAGCTAAAAAAAATTTTGGCTGCAGCTTTTTGATAATAGGCGTCTAAAATCTAAATGAAGATTACTTGGCTCTTACCTAGTCAAATTCGGTCAAATTTTTTATTTTAATTATATAAGCATATATAATTAAGAGAATTATATTTTAGTGCACCTTGCACTATAGTGCACCCCTGATCACGGGGTATATATACAATTAGTAATTATTAATAATTACTGTTTTTTGTACTACATACTAATATTTACTTTTTTTTGTACTGTACTAACATTTACTTTTTTTTTTCTGTACTAGTTTGTCACGTTTTGTGGTATTGTCGCTGTTGTCATCCTTGGATATCGTCGCTTGGTGTCATCGCTTTGGTGTCGTCGCTTTGGTATTGTCGCTTTGGTGTCATTGTCTTGGTGTGAATCTGTCATTTAGGTGCTGTGAATTTTGTCATTTGCTTTGCTGCTTTGCTGCTTTGCCACTTGTTTTGTGTTATTTATTTTGCTACTTTATGCTGTAATTTTGCTGGTTGCACCATACTTTCAGTATCATTGGTGTGAATTTGCTTTGTTTGTTGTTAACATGATTTCAGTTATGTAGCATGCTTATTTAGGTTGGAGTTAGATTAGATTTAGAGTTAGGATGGGATTAGAATAAGTTGTTTTAGTTAGAAGTTGGGTTATTTTGGATAGGGTTAGAGTAGTTTTTATTTATTGTTTTTGTTTTCTGGTTTGTATCTATTTCTAATGCTTTTTTCTGCTTTGTTTAGAGCGTCTTGGTGCGTAAGTTTCTTTGTTCCGGTTAGTGGACGTATTTGGAAAATATGATAGTTTTTGGACTTTCTTGGTTATTTTGGGGCGTATAGTTTCTTCGTTCCAGTTAGTAGATATATTTGGGAAGTATGATGGTTTTTGAACTTTCTTGGTTATTTTGCAATATGTTATTTCATTCTTTGTTGTTTTTTTTGTTTTCTGGCTTTTGAACCGTTTACTAACACTTCCTTCTTTTTTTCGCTATTTGTAAAGGCATTTTGAAGCTAGAGTTAGGGTAAGTTAGAGTAGAAGAGCTGTGGTTGTATCAAATATTTAGAAAAGTGAGCGAAGCGAAGATTAAAGCCAAAGCAAAGCGACTACAGGATGAGCGAAACAAGCCCTGTCTGTATTTCTTCGCTACACTTAGCAACACAAGCTCTACTGAGTATAACGAAGTGGCATATAAGAATATATATTTACGCATAGGCGATAGCTTTGTTTTTGCTTGGGTTAATATTAGAGTAGGTAGGGTATATTAGGTAGTTTTTTAGTAATCGCAATCAGGTAGTTGATGTGATTTGTAATATGTCATAATTATTGTATCATGCCATGCAAGTGTAATAAATTAATCGCTATTAATCACTATAAAATATAATTTTTGCATAAGTAAAATTTTTAATAAATTACATAGAAGAACTAATTAATGACGGTCAGACTCAACGTACAGAGCAGACTTTAGCTTCTTGCACAACTGTGAGAACTGAGTATATGGCGAGCGCTTCTACAAAAGACAATTACAGTACTTCAGATACCATATCTTCATCTCCCTCTGAAGTACAACTCTCCTTCAATACTTCTTTATCACTAACTACTTCTAGTTCTAACAGCTACCCAATATCAGAAATTTATGATAAATCCTTACTTGAAAAAGACTTCAGTGATGAAGAAATTAAACTACCTACAAACTCTATAAGTGAAAGAAACTACTTCAATTCCAATCTAAACCTTCTTGAAATATACAATCTAAAAGCATGCTATAACAAATTTCTTTACTACCAAAGACTACAAACACTCCCTTCTCCACAAACTGTAGGTTCTTTTTTGCATTATATACAAGAATATTATCCTATGTTTTATTCAAACCAATATATAAAAATTTCTATTAAACCACATTCCCGATTTGACTATATTTTCACAGAAGCACACATATACCTTCCATATGAAAATTTTATACCAGATCATATTATATTTCCACCTTTTGAAGATCTACTACATTACTCTGAAGTTGAACTTAAATCACTCAATAACTCCTCAAATTCCAATTCATCCCATCCTTCTGAGGAACTTTGCTATAACAAATTTCTTAAAAAATACAATCTTTCATTATTGTCACCTTTACAAACACTTAAATCCTTTATAAAGCACTTATTTAGAAACTCATTTTTA
The DNA here is from genome assembly GCA_003550325.1 of Gigaspora rosea. Classification (NCBI taxonomy): domain Eukaryota; kingdom Fungi; phylum Glomeromycota; class Glomeromycetes; order Diversisporales; family Gigasporaceae; genus Gigaspora; species Gigaspora rosea. Next base: position 77,328 of record QKWP01001462.1, read on the forward strand.
CTACAGTACCATTCAAAATCTCTATTAATACTATAACTCTCAAAGCACGTGTATATCTCAATACCCAAGATAAAACTCTTCCAAACCATACTATACTCACTCCTAACCAATATTCTAAATACTATCAGTCACTAATTAAATCATCTTCATTATCTACTGAATCAAATAGCACTTTATTAATGCCAACTACAGGCTCTTGTTCTAATACCCAAGACATTCTGCAAGATCTATATCTAACTATTGTAATACACAATGTTAGGGGTTTTAATATTTTTTCCAAAAGGCAAATTTGGCAAGATTACTGTATGAACCATAACATTTCAATTGCATGCATTACTGAAACTAAAATTTTATCAAAAACAAACCTTTCTTTTTGCAACAATAACTAATTTACCTACTACTGGGCAAACTCTGAGAGCTCAGTAGAAGGTGCTACAATTATGATTCGTAATAATCTTAAACCTCATGTTCACAGTATTCATACACATCCAGGTGGAGCTATTGCTTTGAACTTGTTTTTCAAAGGTGATATAAAGCTTCATATTATATCAGTTTACCTTTCATCTACTGATCCACACAAAAGAAATCAAACTCAAAAAACCAGGTTATTAACTGGATCCTACAGGCTCAACAATCTAACTTACACCCTATAATCTTGGGAGATTTTAATACGCATGATAATACAACTAGCTCAGCATCAAAATATAAACTTAATAACTTCCTACATCGCTCAAATATGTTTGATATTGGAGCTCATTACAACAATACACACTATACCTGGTCAACAGTGTTTAAAATAGAAATTTTAATTTACCGGTACATGCACCCAGTGTTGTCATGGGACACGGACACGAACGGCGGACAGTCCGGGACGGGACATCCGGAACATGTCCGCCCAGAATTTTTTTTTGTCCCAGACATTTTGCGACTCAACACGTGATCATCTACCAATAAAATTCGTATAATTCCGCAATTTGATTGGTTTTACCCGGCGGACATGTCTATCATGTTGGGACATTATTGCGGACATGTCTCGGACGTCCCATCCCGGACTGTCCGCGTCCCTGAAAAATTGGCGTGACAATGTCCGTGTACAACACTGCATGCACCTGTTATATAAAAAAATACCGGTTCAAAAAAAAAACCTGCATTAGTAGAAAATAATCATCAGATCATTGGGGGCACATAGATGCAAGCACCAGTTACTTCAAAAAATTCCGGATTATGCACCGTTTGTTGCACCGGCCCAATTTTAAAATACCGGTATATGCAATATAAAAAACGGTAGATCCGGATTTTTATTATGCTATTTTATACACTGCTGGTCAAACAAAATTAATCATAGCAGAATAGACTATATTTGGACTGATTCATTTAATATACAATTTCTTCTTTCTTATAATATTAATGATAGCCAAACTAGTACACTTAGTGATCATCTTATTCTTTTTACAACCTGGACATTTCCTAAAGCCTATAGCAAACCTCCATGCCTTTATACTGGTATTAGTCGCAGAATTTTTAATTACAAAATAATGAACTCAGATTAATGGACAGAATATTCTGATCTATTGTCCCAACTATTTATCAAAAATCGTGTTCCACTTTCAACCAATACACAGGAAAGCATTGATACAACCTGGCACAAAATACAACAATGCACCATACAAGCTGCAATTCAAATGATACCTAATAAAATAACTCGTAAATGAAGCTACAATCATAAATATACACCATACTGTACTGCACTTCATATTGGTCTTAAAAAGCTAGGACACCTGATAAACTTCTAAAAAGCAACTCTACTTTTTACCTACCTCACATCAATTCACATATCTTATTTATAAACTCAAAAGCAAAGTGCAATCTTAATCCTCTTATATCTCTTGACCCTAATCAAATTCAAACATGGCTAGTACAAGCACAAAGTATTTGAAAACAAATATATCATGCATACCACTTGGAATACTCAATTCTTCTTTGTCAACAAATTAATCAAGCCTCTGAAAAAAGATGCGAATCTCTTGTTACCAAACCTATACAAGCTATAAACAGTATACTTGATTGCTATCAACCTCCTGTTCATTTTGCAAATATTAAACTCCAAAACCAACTTATTACTGATCCTACCCTAATTAAACAACATATCCAATCACATTTTAATAATTGGACTGCATACAGCCTATTAATCAAAATTTATTTGATAACTTTTGGAATCAACAATATCGTCCACCTTCACATATTAAGTCTGAATGGTATATATTACTAGCTCTTCCTATAACAGAAGTCACCCAAACAATTTCTCAACTCTCTAATGGTAAAGCCTGTGGTTCTACAGGTATTAGCTATAAAATGCTCAAACATTTTAACTTAACTGGTATTACTATCCTTATATCACTTTTTAACCGGTGCCTCATACAAAACTCAATTCCCAAACAATAGAAAAAGGGAAGAATCTTTCCTATTCCAAAAAACAATAAGTTTGATGCTAATCTTAATCTTACACGCCCAATAAGCCTTATTGAACACACTAGAAAATCTATACCAAAATTATTACCAACAGACTAAATTAAGTTTTTTCACAATATCCTATCCTTTTACCATATAACTATGTTGCTCTTCCTGGGAACAGTACTTCTATTCCTATTCATATTCTTAATAATCTTATAGAAGATGCCAACTGCAATCACAAAGAAATATGGCTACTATCACAAGATATGAGCAAAGCTTATGACTCTGTCAACTCTACTCTTCTAGAACATGCCCTTACACATCTACTTTTGCTGACTAATATTGTTAATACCCTTTTAAATATTTTAACTGATCAACAAAACAAAGTTATTACTAACTTGGGACTTACAAAATCCTATTAAGTCCAAAATAGTATTGATCAAAGAGAAACAATAACACCTCTTCTCTGGCGGATGATCCTCTTATTTCATACATATACTCAAATTTACCTGGCTATACAATTGAAACTTCCTGGTTTACTAACCTCAAAAACCTTACAACTGACAATCTACAAACCAAATGTTCAGTTCTAGCATATATGGATGATACTTTATGGATAGCATCATCCCAAACTGTGCTCTCCAAGATTCTTACTATTGCAGAATCCTTCTATTCTATGGCAAACATTCAAGTTAACCCAACTAAATCAATACTTTCAACCAATATTAAACAACAAAACTACAACCCAATTATATACAACAACCATCTTCTTCCTTTTCAACAACCATATCAGCCTTTTAAGTTTCTTGGGTGCTGGTTCACTTTAGATAACAAACAATTTCAACAGACCAAACTTATTATTGCTGAATCAAGCCAGCTTATACAAATTGCCTGTACAAAACAAATTACAAATACTCAAGTACGCTATATCATCAATATCATTATTATTCCTACAATAGAATACCGGATACAAAATATAGTATTGAGCCAGTCAACATGTAACAAGATCTTAACACAGCATATAGGATTAATCAAGCATAAAGCCAAACTTAACTGTACAATCCCTACTAGTACTTTACTTCATCCACAAATTTACAATATTAAAAATATCTGGGATATACAACTTCAACACCACCTATCCAACTTTATTAAAAGATTAAACAACAATAGTCTATTAAGCACTACTACTCTTATTAGAGTCCAACAACTTCAAAATAACCTCTGGTCACCTTTCAGTATCTTCTCACACTCTAATCCTACAATTGATGGCCCTAATAAATTAACTACAACCTTTAAAATTATTCAGCTCTTCAAACATCTTAACAGGTCATTTAGCTCTAATACTTACTCTAACATTCCTTTTACAATCAAAGAATGCTCAATTTCTTTAGAATCTATTCTTGCTACATATCCTAAATATACAACTTTTAAAAAACAAATTTGACATCACCATATACTTTTTCTTGATCAACTCACAACATATGACAATTCATGCTTACTAGATTGAAAACATATTTTACTCAGACTATACAAAATCCCTAAAGGTAGAACCCCTCAATGGTTTACCTTCTTAGAAGATAAAGTCACTAGCCACTCCTATAAATGTACTATTTATCCACACATAAATTTACCTTCTACAAACTATTATAGCTATACTACTGGTCATTTTTCAAAACATGCCAAGCCTTAGCTTTTTTACATTATTAGATGATCAAATTATTATAGGCAAAGCCTGCCGCCAACCAACTATATTAGACTTTACATTAATAACTCACTGGCAATGCTCTATTCAAACACAATTCACAAACTTATATTCCACTCCACCAATTACTATTTCACTATGCAGTAATTGTTCTCTTAATACCATAATTCAAAACAAATGCACCATCCTAATACCTACTAGTCATGCTACAAAATTTTTTGGCAGACTGAATTCTGACAAAACAATTAGCTTAAATGCTAATTTTCTAGATCTCATATATTTAATTGCACTTAGAAATCCAATTCATATCCCACCACTACCAAATCTTAATATTTCTACTATACAATCTCCTCATATATTTGAGCCAAGTCAAGCTTATGATACTCTTCAGTTATTTACACATTACAATAATAGTTTTTCAGAACTCATCTTTTATACAGATGGGTCTGTTATTAATCTAGGCAATATCCAATGTTCTATGAGAATTGGCTGGATACAAATAGCTAACCAGAATATTATACATTCCTTCCAAGCACAAACCAAATTTTGGCCATGCTCTTTTAAAACAGAACTACTTGCAATTTTAGCTGCAATAAATACAGCTTCTAGAAACTGTACTATTCAAATATATACAGATTCACAATCAGTTATCTCTAAATTTCAAAGCTTAATTAATACTATATTACTTCCAAACTTCTTAAATATACCCTATTGGTCAATATGGAATACATTACTTAATTTAATTAAGTCCTACAATTTTAATATTACCTTGCATAAAGTAAATGCACATGAAGATGACAATTTTAATTATAAAGCTAATCAACTAGCACGCAACCATCATATAGCACCCTATCTTATTTTTAACCCAAACAATAGATATAATCCTCAATATACACCTACTTCTGATAATTATCCAATGTAACTTCCTATTCATCGCAGCATTAGAACAATTTGCAGAGCACATATAATTGCATTGTGGACATCACAAAACCGCTTTCAGCAATGGAATCAAATTTCACAACTTATTAATTGGAACGCTTTATAGTTATATATTATTAATAACCAAAAAATTAGCAACTTTTCACATAGCTTCCAATCCTCTACTCTAAAATCTTTTAGAGTTAAACTATTACTTGATGAGCTTCCTTCTCCAAATATTCTTCATAAAAGATATCCTTCATACTCTAATATCTGTCATATATGCCAACAGGCAAGTTATGCCTTGCATTGGGTTACTTGCCCAAATACCAATCTATTACTAGATCTTATAAACAATTCTTTAAACCAAATACTTAGTTCTGACAAACTAGATATTTCTCCAACTCAGGCCAAAAATCTTCACTCCAAAATTTTAAAACTTGATAGTCTTCAAATTCATCATTTTTTATACAAGCTTTCATTAAATTCAACTCTATCAGGTCTTATTCCATTAGAACTAATTAACATATTACAAGAAACTGCCCCATTTTTAAAGTTTGTTAGGTCTCTTACAATTCAATTTTTACTTCATCTCAACCAACAAAACTTATACAAAAATTTGGATCCCATACTGTACTTCAAGATCATACTATCAACAAACAATTTCACAAAATCAGCCTACAGACTCTGAATTTTCTATATCTATTATACCTACAATCGAAACCAATAATAACAATTCTATTATAAATAAATCAATCCAGAAAATAGATTACTGGTACCCCACTGGATTAAATATCTTACACACCCTTCTAAGTATATTAACTAATAATCAAATCTAGGTGAGCCTTGGCCACTCTGGTTGGTTTAGGCCACAGATAAGTACTAGGTTTACTTTTGTTTATCTAGCTATATGTCTGAGTTCTTTTTCTTAGCATTAGATTTAAACAATGAAATTTTTTTCAACTGTAAAAAGCTTCCATTAAATTTAATAAAGATAAGAGCAAGGTCTCACTATTAAAATTAAAAAAAAATTTTTATTAAATTAAAAAAAATGTACCATTGATTATATTGATCATGCGATCTGGAGTACACCATCGATCACATTTTCTGGGGTTATCCGGGGGTGCACTGTGGTGCAGGTGCACTATTTTTTAAAATTCTATAATTAAAATAAAAAAAAATTTGGCCAAATTTGACTAGGTAAGAGCCAAGTAATCTTCATTCAAATTTTAGGTGCCTATTATCAAAAAGCTGCAGCCAAAATTTTTTTTAGCTTTTAATGAATATTTTTTGATAACCAACTATTCAAATTCGATCAAAATTTTTTATTTTAATTCTATGTGCTCACAGAATTAAAATAAAAAAAATTTCATCAAATTCGAATGCTTTAGTTGTCAAGTAATTCTTGTTTAAAGCTAAAAAAATGAAAAATTCGCCTAATTTTTGAAGATATTTTAAGTGTTTTTAAAACTTTGGCGATGATTTATCAACAAATACTAAACCACATTTAAATAAACTTTTTTTATTTTAATTCTACAAAGCTATATAATTAAAATAAAAAAAAATTGTCAAATTTAATTAAGTATTCATTGAGAAAATATCGTTAGAAGTTTTAAAAACTTTTGAATTTTTTAATATGGTGCACCAAGTCACTTCACATCAAATGCACCAAATTTGGGTATAAATAAACACTTTTTAGCCAATCAGAATGCGTTATATACTAATTCTGATTAGATAAAAAAAATATATAAGAAATTTTTTAAATTTTTTTATATTAAATGCCAAAATTTTGAAAGCATAATAACTTTAAACACTTATAACTTTAATTTATAAACTTTTTTAAATATTCTAACCAATAATTTGAAAAGTACTAATGAAAAACAATAGTTTTTATTGGTTATATTTTTAAAAAATATTTAAAACTTAAGATTTTATAGATTTATTAAAATATACGCGGTTTTTGATAAAAAGTGACTTGGCACACTATAGGATCTTAATGTTTGTATAACACAAATGATTGGCAACATGCTTAACCTGGCACAAGGATCTGGACATCTCTCATATAGGTCATAACTGGATTTTGGCCAATTTTGGCCCAATTTGCTGAAAATGACAAAATATATTTGTTTAAATAACTTTTGATCTAGTAATCAGAATTGAATAAACTTTTTTTGTTAGATGCGCCTCACTGAGAGCTTCATTTTAAAAAAAAAGTTTGTTTAAATTGGTTTACTGAATGCCTAAATAATTGGCAAAAACTGTTTTTTGCTTCTTAAATTTTAGGGGTTTTTGCTAAAAAAAAAAAAACAAGTATGACCTCTATACTAGATATCTGGGGTCCTCTGGTACACAATTCAGACATGCGTTACTAATCATGAACTAGTCCTGATGCATGCCATATAAATTATATTTCCTGAATCACAGAATCTTTTGTGCATCTGGCACATTGAAAAAGATGTGCTAGTTAACTATCGACATCATTTCTTAGAAGATTAGTCCACGTTTTTAAAAGTAGGACAGTTCTTATAAAATCCAAAATAGAAGCTAGTTTTGAAAACAATTAGAAAGATATTTCACAGATCAATATGGTATAGATGACCAAATCTGTATAGTATAGGGAGTGTACGATATAACTGTACTATACTGATCTGATATTATATATAATTGATGATTAGTATAGTATAGATTCTTAAAAAAAAGGTTATACAATTAGAAAGAGTTAGAAAGAAAATATAATAACAAACCAATAGTTACTACATATTTGCAGGATATATAGTTACTATTTAAAACTTATTTTGTGAGTTTGTAGATAGACCAGCTAATGTATCGAATAGCGTGTACAGGGTATCACATAAAATTACCCGGAAGATCATCTCCCAAATTCGTACAAATTGGATCATGAAGAAAACCGAACATCGGAAACTTGAAAATCGAACCGTAACACTAATCTGGCTGGTACAGAAATCAGCGTAACTACCAAAAAACAATCAAAACAATAACACGTAAACAACGAATATGTTAACGTGATCAAATAGATAGAAAAACGAAATTAACGTGATGTATTTTATTAATCGAAAATAATTATTTAAACCCAAACTTTTTGCATGATAGTTATTCTTGCATATTTTAGTATTTTTAACATTTTAGTATTCAAATTGTATTTATTCACATTTTAATATTACCCTTTTAAATCGTTAATCATATTACTGTATTAAAAATCGAAATTTATACCACAATATTTTTACCGTATACCGTACAGAACCTTGAATCTTAGTTTAGCACCAATGTACTCAATATCTTAAATAATATTAAACTATATAGCGTATATTCTTATTTACTATTACGCATTATTATTATTTAACTGTATTATCTATTGTATATTAAATATTATAAATAAAATCAAAGTTTATTAAATATAAACATATTTCTTATCGAAAAACTTGTTAATAAAGTATATTTAACTATATAACTTTCTGGACTAAAGTTTCAACGAACATCAAAAGTGAAATAGAACGCACTCTTGAGTACTAACTTTAAGAATAGCTACCTCAAAGAAGGAACTATATTGAAACAGAAGTATTAACTAAACATTCGATAAACACAATAAAGAATTAAAAGCAAAGAAATACTTAAAAAGAAATATAAGGTGCTCAACCAACTGACACCTACGAATCACACCTTAACCTTAGAAAATTTAACTAACCACTACAACATAAATTCAACCAGAACAGCAAAATCATTCAGGCTATATTTAATCCAAAAAGTAGTAAGAAACCAGAGAAACTTGGTTAAAAGCTACTCAACTGTTACCTACGGACTACACACCCATAACCATCATTAGACCTACAAAATAAAATTAGAACAATCAAGCGCCAAAAGAATCATATCCAACCAATCATAATTATTCACTTATTTAATTATTCAAAACAGAATTCAAAGTATTTCGATGCTGAAATTCTAAACAATACAATACAGTACAGTAATTGAACAGAGAAAGGCATCCAACTTCGCCAAAACAAATTCTCAATAATTAACGCCAAAACAGCCTTAATACAACAAATAATATTATTCATAATATTAATAATTTTAGCCTCAGAACAATAACAATATCAACAGAAAAATCGAACCATAGTACAAGCCGATATAGTAATTTCAGTACCAATACCACAAACAACATCTGCAACACCAACTTCTACAATACCAAACGCCCAAGAAAATCCAAGTACAAAGCCAACAAACGCCAAAATCACAATACTAGCTACATCTACAGACGCTCCAAACAACAATATAAACAATACTTTAGCAATAGAAATTCTATCAACAATCACAGCTGCATTATCAATAATAGCCATATTATTAGGAATCTGTATTAGAAGAATTAGGAAAAGGAAATTAGCCTACAAGCGCAACTTAACACAAGCACCAATAGGAACGAGTCAAACACCATTTACAACACCATTAGATTTAAACAATATCAATATAGAACAGTTAGCCCAACAATTATCACAATTGCAAAACAACCAACCACCGAGATATAAATAGAAAAGCGACCAGAAAAACATTTTAATACCATTACCACGCCAAAACAACAATACTAGTGTAACTGTATATGAACTATTCCATTCAGGAACCTTCATTTATAAATAATTTAATTAAAAATATTAGAACAAACCAAAGCATATACCCACGTGATCAAACATATTCGCAAACACAAATATTCTTTCACAAACAATTTATGACCACCATCCAAACTATTGTACCAACAATCGATAACACTCCAGGAGATATATCAAAGAACCCCTTAGCATATTCATTGTTACAAGCACTAATTATAGTAATATTTATCTATATATTAACAATTACTATTTGCTGTATAGCAATACAAAGGTATAAAAAGAGACTATACAAAAGACATCCGAACATATCATACGAAGCCCAATACAACGACTCAGGCTGCTGCTAAATGAATCAAACCCAAGAACAACCAATTACACCAATCTCACCAGAAACTGCTACAATTATCACACTTACTGTTATAAGTATCGCATTAATAGTACTTATTACCATCTGTATACACAAAAGCTGTAACAGAAGAAAACAAAGGAACTTAAGAAGAAACAATAGGGTACCAGAATTTCAACAAGGACAACACGAACTAAGAACCCTAACCCAAGAACAAATCAATAGTCTACCACCTGATCAACAACGAAAGCTTAGACAATACCAACAAGCACTCCAACAAGGAAACAATATCTTCAACGGAAGAAGATAAATGAGTCAACAGTTCTCACTCGTAACAATATCAGTACCCACAATAACTCAGTCAATAACTCAGACCTTAAACATAACAATAACTCAAACAGCACAACCAACAACTGTATTTCAGACAACTACAGCAACTGCAACAGTAACACCTTCATACTTTCAAGACCAGAACGTAATAATTGAAGACATAGTAATAGCATTAATAGCAGTATTCACATTTATATTAGCAGTATACTTCGGATATAAACAAAGACTTAATAACAAACTCAAATTAGCAGAAAAAGAACAACAAAGAATATATCAACTTGCATCAGCAATTGATAGTACTATAACACCTGTAACTACAGCTTAATGAATAATAACAACATCAACTTATTAAACCCTGAAGAATACCTCAAAGATATTGAAAACAGAATCAAAGAACTCAGAAATATCGATTTAGGACCCAAAAAGTACAAACAGTTAGAACAACACGAAGAAATAATATTTCAACAAAGCAAGGTCATAATTGATCAAAATAAACCTGCAAGAGCAGAACTAGTACAAGCATATATTATCAACTGTATAAGGAAAGAAGAACCTGAAGAATATATTAATAACATTGTAAGAGTGTATAAACAGGACTTAGAATATTTGACCAGAATCACGAACCAAAAATACCTGAATGCAACACAGTAACACAATTAAACTCACAAACCAAGAACTCAACTACTGGCTAACGATATATCCAAATACATATTATCACAACTCAAGAAAAAGAGAATTACAAGACCAATTCAAAAGATATTTTGATAGCATACCTTCATATCAAACAACATTAACAATAAGGGAATACGATACATTCGTGAAAGTAATTAACGCACTACGAACCCTTGAAGACGAATATAAAAAGGAACTTGAAAAGATATCAAAGAAAAAGAAAGAAAATCAGAAGAAATTCCTTGATAAACTTAAGAAATTCCCAGAGATAAAAGACTCATTAACCTATATAACTATTGGACATATTTCTAAAGAAAGAGAAGTGTTAGAAAAAGGACTTGAATTAGAAAACTTACATATCAAAGATTATATACAATTTTGTCTATATACAGAAATAAAACCAAACTTTGACGCACAATGGCAGGCGCTATAGAATTTCCAGACCTCAACAAAATTAACTTTAAAACTTTAATGAATGGAATGATACTCAATGGCTCAAATTGGGTACAATTTAGAAATCATTTCGAACATGCAATACAAGTATATGTACCACTGGACTTATTAACAACAGGATACTTTACTGGAAACTACAATAATGGATATAATAGAATAGCATTAAATAATATAGCAGGACTTATAGCAGGAAACGCAGCAGATGCAGGAGCATATAATGTAGTATTTTTAAAGAACCTAATACACAAATTGGCGATATCATGCTTTGATTACGACAGATACATATTATATGAAACACATAAAAATGAATTGACAACATACTTCCCAAGTGACTTCAATAGAGGAGCACGAAGAAGAAGGCATGAATGGGAATCAGTACAAGATAACCCAACAACAATCTTGTTAGACAAAACCAATTTCCCTGAAGAAATGAACATGTACTTCCAAGCAGCACATACTGGAGGAATAGGACAAGGAAACTTAACATGTGCAGATACAGATGGAATGTCAAGACAAATATCATTCAGATTATGGTTTGATAAAGTATTTATAACACCAAAAATGATTAAAGAAAAACAGAAATTGTTCAACAAAATGAAATTTGAACCAAGATATTTAATTGAAATAGATGAAGCAGCAAACTTCCAAACCAAATTTAACCGCGACTTAGCATTATGCAGAAACAACACATCATTCTTAGGAGGATTACAAATACTATTAGAAGGAATGTTACCAAATGGACGACATGAACTGGAAGACTACAAAAGCCAGATGAACTTAATTAACAATGAAATCACGGATACACCCGCATTCTTTACAGCACTATCAAGGGTGTATGATTATTATAAATCAGGAAAAGTAGGAGAATATTTCAGAAACCAATCAGAAAAGAAACAAACAAACTTCCTAAATAAACAAAGAGAATTCTATGATAATGAAAAGAGGAAAAAAGAAAATAGATTTAAAAAGAATGAATTCGCAATAGTATCTCTCAGAAACATGAAATGTTATAATTGCGGAAGAAAAGGACACCTTATGAGTGACTGTAGATCAAAGAAACAAGATAAAGGATATAACAAAGGAAAGAAATTCTCAAAAGAGAGATTCTCAAAAGATAAAAACAGAAAAGAATTTAACAAGAAAGGAAATGGATATACGGACAAAAAAGGAAGAACATGGAAATCTAGAGAAGACTACAAAAAATGGAAAGAATCAAAGAAAGGAAAAGACTCATCCAAGCCTTACAGAACCAAAGAAGAAGGATTCAAAAAATCATCATTTCGCCCAAAGGACTCATCAGGACAATATGAAAAGAAATATAAACCATTTAATAAAGAAAAATATAAGGATAAGAAAATGTGGTGTGATCATTGTAAAACAGATACACATTTTACCAATAGCTGTTACAAATACCGAAAAGACGTAGAAGAAATAGAAGACCCAATGGTATTCAACCTTGAAAAATCAAGAGAGAAAGAAGATTTTGATGAATATATCCGATTCACAAAATTTAGAGAACAATATCATCTTGAAAATGAATACTCGACAAGTGATGAAGAATCACAATCCTATCAAGAACTTGAACAATACGAATCATCAAGTGATTCAAGCAATTCTGATGAATATGAAAGTCATAACCTTGAAAAGAAAAGCTCAGAAGAATCAGAAAATGATTATTATTTCTAAACGGGAGCATGCCCAATACTCATGAACAACTCCCTAAATTAAATACAGGCTGTATTGGAGAGTATAATAACAAACATTATAATATGTATAATTATCCATATCCATATTCATGTATCAAAGAACTAGAACTATTCACATTTAATAAAGAAAAATATTTTAACGAACCAAAATACTCTGCCTATCATAATTATGAAAAATTATTCTTTCCTGAACAAACAAAAATTAATAAGCTCAAACAAAAAGGAGCAAAAGGATTTTACTTTATAGCACTCGTAAATGGCATAATAATGGAATTCAAACTAGATGAAGGATCAACTAACACGTCAATGGGAATAAACCATGCAAAGAAATTAGGACTAGAAAAAATCATATCAAAACCGGCAATAGCAGAAGCAGTAGGAAGTGAAGTCAAAATAATAGGCAAAATAGTAGTCGATATCAAAATTAATGAATATTTAACATGTAATCTAAAGATAGACGTTCTAAACACAGAATCCAAATACATCCTCCTTAGTAACAAACATCAATCACAGATAGGAATATCAAAAGATCAAAAGAACCATACTATTCTCATTAATAATGAACCTATACATAATCAAAGAGTTCTCATACACCAACACTACCGAATAAAGCAATCCAAAAACGGTTACGGCAATGCTCGGAGGCTACTGCCAAACCTATCCGAAGTATACTCTGAGGATAAACCTAGTAGCAAGTTTCGAGTATCCACATTTCACCGACGATCTTTCCTTTCTCCTAAGGCTAGTAAGAAGTTTCGAAAACCCATGGACGAAAGAAAAGGAAGTGAAGTAAAACAAAGCACCCAACATTACAAAAATAATCGAACTTACCAACCTAACAAAACTAACAAACAAATCAAAGAAGAACTTAATATAGTTGAGGCACCATTGCCTTTACATTCACGAAGTGAAGTAAAACAAGGCGCCCAACGTAGTAAAAATGAACTCACACCTAGCCAAGCATATTGATCTCAAGAAATAACAAAAATGAGAACTAAAACTAGTGTTGGGTCGCACCTATTACATTCACGAAGTGAAGTAAAACAAGGCACCCAACGTAGTAAAATTAACGAACTAAACAACCTAGCCAATCAGAAATTATCTAAAATTAAAAAGAATATTAATGATGAGACGCCATTGTCCTTACATTCACGAAGTGAAGTAAAACAAGGCGCCCAACCAAATAAAAAGATAACAAATGAACCCAAGAAACCTAATATAAATGAGAATACAGGATCAAGAAAAGAAAACAAGAATGAAGTAAAACAAAGAAGTAAAATAGGACATACCAACAAAGGAAGTGAAGTAAACAAACGCCTAAATCTAATCCCGAAGGAAAAGAAAACAAGGCGCAGGCACGGCATTACCACTTTAAAAGTGCCTAACCAACAAGATATTCCTAGAGAACCTAAAGAACTAAGCGAGATAACTCGCAATGAACATGAAAAGAGGATCAAATATGACTTATTTACAATATCACATATTGATTCAAATGCACTTCAACTGTTTTATAAACAGTGTGAAAGGAACCAAAGTCGCAAGAAACTAATCGGAATAACCTGTAATGGACTATGGAAAGATATAGTCGAAGCTATCATCCAAACTGGAAGCAATATTATACAAACCTTTGTACAGTATATACCTGCAAAAGGAGATTTCAAAGACAAATTTGAACAAAATCAAATAATATTGATAAGAGGCATACCGGATATCGATAATGATATCAAAATTATTGAAGGCAATAAGCAGTCTCAATTGAAGCTAGTTATACATGCAACAATGGGACTCGACTTATCGGGTAATACATATAATAAGCAAGGTAACTTAAACTGGAGAATAACCAGAATAATAGAAGAAGTGCAAAGAGCACATAGAATAGGAGCCAGGAACTACGTACTTCATATTGGAACGGCTCAGAATAATAACAAAAGTGACATAATACAGAACCTGCAGGAAATATTAAAACAAACAAAAAACACTGACGTCATAATATTATTAGAAAACTTAGCAGCAAACAAATGCTATAGTGCTACAATAGAAGAACTAATAGAAATAAGATCCAAGGTTCACAAAGAAAATCGGTATAACAAAAACCTTGCAAATGGAAAACGATAGATAGAGTTAAGTTGTGCTTTGATACACAATATTATTTTGCAGCAGGAGCAGGGAGAACAACAGAAGACTATAAAAAAGTCTTAGACAAGTATGGAAAAGATATCCAACCTTGCCACATAAATAATGTGGTTCGCGCTAGAAAAATTAAAGACAAAAATGGCCGTACATACAAAATAAAAGAAACAATCTTTGGAAGTAGACATGACATCCACGAACACCTGCTAACGGGATTATTACCCCAAGAAATATTCAAAACCATGTACAACAATGTAAAGGAGCTGCAATACTAGAAACACCCAGAAAGAAAGACTGGGATAAACAAGAACAAATAAAGGAAGTACAAACACTGAGATATTA
>QKWP01001462.1:109704-129272 GCA_003550325.1 Gigaspora rosea
TATTATTATTATTATTATTATTATTATTATTATTATTATTAATTATTATTATTATTATTATTATTATTACAGATAATATAAAATGCACCTATAGTGTTTTATACTATAGGTAAATTAGATTTGCAAATCTGTATACAGTCTAACCCCGCAATAGTCACATTTGAAATAGTCACATTTTCTTGAAACTTATATACCAATCATTTGCAGTAATATAAAATTAACTCTCGTTATAATCACATGATGTGACTATTATTATGTTTCTCTCGCAATAGTCATGTCAAGTTTCTGCCAGACAGTGTGACTATAGCGGGGTTAAACTGTAACAAAAACAAAAAATAAACTTTATAAAACAAAAATTAAATTTTCATTACCTTAGGGTTAGGGTGAGATCTGGGATGGGACAGGAAGCATAGTTTATACCAAAATTTAGCAAAAACTTTTTTTATTAGAGCTCACAAAGGTGGTTTCATAAGCAAACTTTAGAAATATGATTGTTTTTTTAAAAAATAAACAAAAAAACTGAAATTTTATGTTACACCTAATTTTAAATTTTGATTGACTATTCTAATAGTTTTGTCTAACATGGTGTAGAACACTATAGGTGCATTTTAGTAGACCCATATTATTATTATTATTATTATTATTATTTTTTTATTATTATTTTTTTTTATTATTATTTTTTTTATTATTTTTTTTTTTGACAATTTTGCCGATATTATTTTAGTAATTTATAATGACTGTAGTTGTTATTTATTTTTTACCGATACAATCTGACTTCCCCCGGCTTTTTGCTTTTGCAATGCCCAGAAGCTATCTGTTTCACTGACCCCTACAGTGGCCAGAAATCTTCGCAGCTAATTTTCAGACTGCTTTCGCCATAAGTTCATGTAGTATCTCGTAATATCCAGACTTAGGCCTCACATTATGTCTCGTAACTTCGGTTATTCCAAATTGGGGTTTTGGCAGATCCCTCGGCATCATGACCTTGATTGTCGATCACTGCACATTTTAGGATCCCTAATTTGGTCTAGCCCAGCTGGCTTTCTTAAAATCGCCGCCACTTGGTTTTGAACTGGCAACCTTGCGATTTGCGGCCTTGGAGCATAACCACTATACTATCGGACCCAAGGTCTTATATTATTGTTATTATTATTATTATTATTATTATTATGACAATTACTATTTGTACATGAGGTGTTTAACACGGGAGTGAATAAAACCAGCCAATATCTCAAAATTTCGATTATGAAATCTCTTTTGGCTTCTAACAAAAAAAATTTCTTGCGAAATTTTGGTATAAACTATATCTCACCCTAATCCCAAATTCACCCTTACCCTAACCATAAGAAAGGGCTTAATTAATTGTTTTTATTGGCATGTTACACAAATTTGCAAATCATGGGATTAATAAAACTAATACCTGTGTACCATACACCCTGTGTATAATTAGTAAAAATCTATTATTATATTATTATTATTATTATTATTATTATGTTATTTTTTTGATTTTTTTTTTAAATTTTTTTTTTATTATTTTATTTTTTAATTTTTTTTATTATTTTTTTAATTTTTTTTAGAGTACTGCTATTTACACCATGGTTTTTGCTATTTGCACCATGGATTTCATGTAACATTAGATCATCAATCAACCTTTTCTATTTGCACCATAGTATGGCTATACAAAAATTGAAAAATCTTATTTTGCACCCCTACTTGTTGTTAATCTACAAAAAAAGGTGAGTTTTTATTGGTACAACATGAAATAGTCCAAGGTTATACAAAATTGCGAAAATCTGGCCCGCATTATAAAATTAGGATTAGGGTTGGCCCGCAGTATAAAATTAGGTTAGCAGGCCTATCACGGAAAATTCCTATAAAAGTTTGCAGAAACAACTAGATTAGATTACCAAAATTAGATTTGTGTAATGTTATATGACATTAATGGCGCGAATAACTGTTAATCTACAAAAAAAGGCGAGTTTTTATTGGTGCACCATGAAAATAGCCCAAGGTTACACAAAATTGCAAAAATCTGGCCCGCATTATGTTAAGGCCTTAAAAAATTAGGGTAAGTGTTGGCCTGAATTATGAAATTAGGTTTAGGGTTGGCCTGCATTATAAAATTAGGTTAGCAGGCCTAATGGATTACCAAAACAAGATTTGTATAATGTTATACAATATTAACAGTGCGAATAACTGTTAATCTACAAAAAAAGGCGAGTTTTTATTGGTGCAATTTATATTACCATGGTGCAAATAGAAAAGGTTGATTGATGATCTAATGTTATATGAAATCCATAGTGCAAATAGCAAAAACTATAGTGTAAATAGCAGTACCCTTTTTTTATTATTTTTTAATTTTTTATTATTATTTTTTTTTTAATTTTTTTATTATTTTTTTTTAATTTTTTTTTATTTTTTTTTAAATTTTTTTTTATTATTTTTTTAAGGACTTAATTAGGCATCGCACACTGTGATGTGCTTGTATATTGCACCCCAACGATCTACCAATTAAATTTAAAGATCAGGTATAATGTAAAAATTTTCTTTGTATAACAAAATAAAGAATTTTTTTAAAATTTGTAATATCAAAAAATTTCATTTACTTAACCACTCTTCATACTCTAACAAAAAAAATTCCTTGCAAAATTTTGGTATATACTATCATTTACTCTAACTTCTAACACTAACCCTTACCCTTACCCTTACCCTAACCTTATATTAATTTAAATTTTTGTTATATAGAAAATCATCTACAAATTATGTTTACATATTGTATGGGATGAATTAGCATATCGCATGGTGCGTTGCATATATTTATCCTTTTTTTAATTTTTTAATTTTTTTTAAATTTTTTTTATTATTTTTTTTTAATTTTTTTATTATTATTTTTTTTAATTTTTTTTGTACCATTTTTTTTTATTTTTATTTATTTAAGGGTGTTATTTTATGGCGACCCATCGCCATGTCGATCCTGTGATCGACTAATCAAAATTGATCATATGAGTTATGTACGGCCAATTTGCGAAGAGCAAATTGACAAATACATAACTCACAGGACCAATTTTGATCGATCAATCACCCAAAAATATACAAGTTAAAAAAAAAAATAAAAAAAAAGCAAAGCGAATTTATCATTACAGAGAACAACCCGAATTTTTTTATTTTTTTTTAAAAAAAAACAATTATACGAATATATGAAATATTAAATCTGGTGCCAATTTCGAACTTTATTTATTTAAAAAAAAAATCTAAACTACTGTAAAAAAATACTTCATCTACCCATGCACTTTGCCTATCCACACACCTATAATAGAGCCAATTTATCTGATTTCCCACAGAGACAAAACAAAAACGCACACACAAGACTCCAAAAAAGACAACTCCAAAAATGATGACTTCAAGAATGACAACTCCAAGAACGACGACTCCAAAAACGACGACTCCAAAAACGACGACTCCAAAAATGACGACTCCAAAAACGATGAAGAAAAGAAGCACCTAAAAAAAGGGAGAAGTTAGTACCCATAACAAAAAAAAAAAACTAGTAAAAAAACTACTTAACCGACAAAGATCTTGACTCCCGCTGCTATGACGATTCCAAGAACGGCGACCCAAAAAATGACTTCAAGAAAAGAACATCTAAAAAAGAGAGAAGTTAGTACCTATAAACAAAAAAAAAGAAAAAAAACAAACTAGTAAAAAAAAAACTTAAAACTGATAAAGATCTCGACTTCCACTATGATTTCAAGAACAACGACTCCAAAAACAACAACTCCAAGAATGACACTCCAAGAACAACGACTCCAAGAACTACTGTATGATTTCAAGAACTATGACTCCAAAAATGACTATGACTTCAAAAACTACAACTCCAAGAACAACGACAACTCCAAGAACGACAGCTCCAAGAACGACGACTCCAAGAACGATAACTACAAAACGACGACTCCAAAGATGACTCCAAGGATGACTCCAAGAAAAGAAGCAACTACAAAACTAAAAAAAAGAAAGTTAATACCTGTAATAAAAAAAAACAAAAAGAAAAAAATTTTACTTATCTAAAGAAAATCCAAAGAAGCATTAGTAGTATCGCGAATAAAAAAAACAAAATAATAAAAAAAATCTAGATTTACCTGTAGATCAATCTAAATCCAGATCGAATCTTGTACTCTGGAAATATATAATCACCAATCTTAAATATGATTGGCAGATCATATGGGGTCGCCATGGTGATGGATCGCCATTTATAATTTTTCTTTTTTTTATATATTTTTATAACGAATTTTTTTTTATATATTTCTATAACACATAATGTAAGTTATTTATGTTTTTTTTAAATATTTTTATTTTTTAAATTTTTAAAAATGCAAATTTTTTTATTTTTTAAAATATTGCCTTATTTTATATTTTTTAAAATAGCAGGTGACCAGTTATACAAGATCATGATCTAAAATAGATCGTTAATGATTTATTTTAGATCATTTTATAAAGTACTGTATTATAAGTTTTTTTTTAAAAATAAGTAATTTTTTTATTTTTTTTCTTGTTTATTTTTTGTTAACTTATACTAATTATAGGTTTTGTAATTCTTGGAATCATATAGCATTTTTGGTGATTTGGTGGCGTTTTATAGTACTTCAACGTTGTTCTTGCGGCGAAGTAATGGTGACCGGATCAAATAAGAAGATAATTACCAACAGCAGGAATCTGATCAAGTGTCTTGTCTAACCCAAATTCAATAAGAAGATAATTACTACCAGTGCATTTTTTTAAAAAAAAAAAAGAATTAATAAAAAACAATAAAGTCAAAAAAATTAAAAAAAATAAATAATTTACTATATCGCCCAATTTCATATATTAAAGAATATATTCGAATATTCATATTCCTCCATAGAACATATTTATGCTTGTTTTTAACAACGGCAGAAATCTGGTATCTTGTCAAACCCGGATCTAATAAAGGAATAATTGCTAATGGCAGGAATCTGGGTGGGTATCTTGTCTAACTCAAATTTTATAAAAGACAATTACTACTGATAAATTTTTTTTAAAAAAAAAAAAAAAACAAAGAATTAATAAAAATAATAATAAACTAAAAAAAATTAAAAAAAAATAAATTACTATATACTTGCCTAAATATTAAATGCTAGCTAAATTTTCATAGATTAAAGAATATATTCGAATATTTATATTCTCTGTATAGAATATATTTATGTTTGTTTTTTAGCAATAGCAAAAATTTGGTGTCTTGTCTAACCCGGGTCTAATAATTAATTAGTCAGGTGTCTTGTTTAATAAGATAATTACTACCGGTACTTTTTTTTTAAAAAAAAAAACATAGAGTTAATAAAAATTAATTGTCACAGATCATAATTTAAAATGAAATCTACATTCTATACTTAACCTGCTAGCCTTCTAAAACCTATTAATACTTGTTTATTATAATTTTTTTTAAAACTAACCCTAACTCTAAACCCCTAACCCTAAAAAATGCACTCTAAAAAAATTTAGTTTTCGAGATTTTATACTATCATTTCATCTAAATCTGGATTTCATTATTATCTTTCACAATAATTATTAAATATTAAATGCTACAGTAGCTAAATTTTTATACATTAAAGAATATATGTGGATATTTATATTTCCTATATAGAATTTATTTTTCAGCAACAGCAGAAATCGTCTTGTCTAACCCGAATCTATAAGAAGATAATTACTACTTTTTTTTAAAAAAAAATATATATATATATAAAATACTAAGAATACTTTCGAATATTAAATTTCTTGCATAGAACATATCTGTATTAGTTGTCGGCAATGGGCAGGTGTCTTATCAAACCCAAATCTAATTCAAAAAAAAAATATAAATTTACCAAGAATACATTTGAATATTCATATTCCCTACGTAGAGCATATGCATATTTGTTTTCGGCAACGGCAAGAATCTGGTCGAGTGTTTTGTCTACCTAAATCTAACTTCTACTTTTTTTTTAAAAAAAAAGAAACTTTTCTGGGTCTTTTCATTATTACGTTGAAACATCACAAAAAACGCTAACGAATCGCCACAAGAATGCTATTAAAATATTAGAAGAGTTACTATCAAGTCACAACAAGAATCAGGGAACACCAGAGAAACTCTGAAATAACTACAAGAATAAAATGTTTTTAACACAAAATAAAAAAACCGAAAAAGTAAAAAAAATACTTATGCTTATGATCGTTAATCTTCTGTAGATTACCAGAAGTGTGTAACAGAGCCGAAGAGTAGAGATCTAGACCAGTTGTATAAAATAAAAGAAAGAATAAAGAAATAATATTATTAAAGAATTAATAAAAATAATGAAAGGTCATATTCTACTTCACTTTGTTTCAAAATCCACAATATGTATAAATTAGTTACCCGGGTAGTTGATTCGAACTGGCCATGACACAAATGCGTAAAATCTGTGTTGTTGTTGCACTAAATGTGCAAATATAGGTAAGTGGCATTACATCTGAAAAATGTAACAATTATATTTTTGCTATTTTTAATAATAATATATCAAAAATGTAATTTCGGTCATCAAAGGTCGTAAAAATATAAGTCTGTTGCTACGCTCCAGACAATTATATACCTCCACCATATTCACCAGTTTGATTTTTTATAATAAATAAGTAATATTTTTATTATTTTTATAATAATAATTTTTGATCTATTAGTCTACTTTAAATAATTCTATTACTAAAATGTTCTTCATAATAAGACAATTTTAACGAGCTCAAAATTATCCACAGAATCTTGAAATATCTATGTATCAAATAATAAGGACCCCGGACATTTCTCATATAGGTCATAACTGATCTGCATGAATTTAGACGTTTTTGCTACTCCTAAAATCAAGTAAATTTGCTAAAAGTTGGATTATTACATATAAATTTTAGGGTAAATCTGTATATCACATGTTGCAATATGCTTATTTGTAGCATCTTAATATATGCGCTAAACCACATGATAATGCGATATATTTATTTATAGCATCTTTAATATATGTACTAAATTACATGATAATTAGCTCGATTTATATAAAATTCTATGTCAAATTAGACTGGCATTAAACTATACTAATTAGTGTTCACAGAACCAAACCAAAGATCCGGAACCAACCCGGTTCAAATTCGGGCCCATTATTTTTTTAAAAAATTCAGTTCTGGGCTTTAAACTTGAACTGAAATCAAATAACATATGCTATTTATTTCAGGTCTTTCGGGTTAATTTCAAGTTTTGTTTTTGGTTTCGAGATTCTATTTGGACTTGACCTGATTCGATTTCAGCCGGTTTAATAATTCTTGCAAAAGATTCTAAGATTGCAAGTTAGACTATGCTAATAAATGAGCCATGTGACTAGTAATAGCACGTGATCAACAATCATAATCCAAATTGAACGAAAGGCATATGAACATTTTAGAACAGTATTGAGACACAAATAGACATATCCAAAAGCACTGCTTATCGCAGTTGTTACCAGAATTAAATCCAATCCTTTTTTAATTTGCATTAAGACCATATGCTATATCAGTTTTGTGGCATCTATATTCTATTGTAAAGAATCTATGATTCTCCAATTATTATGCCATAGAAGTTGACAAATGTAATTAGTATACAAAAATAAAAGCATATGAAATACTTATTACTAGTATAGAATGCTTCCCTGTAGCAAATGAATTATTGCTTGAAATACTACAAAAAAAGGCGTTATATAACTATATCGCATATCAAAAATTATATATTATGCGATATCATTATATATCATATAATAAACAATAGTGACATATAAACGTATTGCATATTAAACAATAGCGACATATAAGCATATCGCATACTAAAACAAAAGAAAAAATTTATAACATAAATATTGCGCTATAACGCTGATCAGAATCACTTTATCTGCCTTAAAACACTAAAATGAACTTTAGATATTTGGTCAATAATATGAGTGCAACAGCCCTTATTGAAGCTGATTTGGATGAAATAATGGAAGTGCAGTATCGTAAGTAATGAAATGAAAAGTAAACTAATAAACAAACCATTACTATTATATAAAAAAAAACATAACTTTGTTTGAAATTCAATAAGAATCTGGAGAAGACTACACATGCTTAAACAACGCTGAATTTGAAGAGATAATTAGCACAATGAGTGATTTTTTCACAACTCAAGAAGAAAATATGAATAATGTAAACCATGCCAATAAAAATAATTCAGCTAACAAATTAAGTGAAGATGAAGTTGACATCAATAACACAAATATTAAGGCTTACCAACGAATGTGAATTAATTTTTTATTCATAATTCATACTAATACCTTATGCTGGTACTAGTTTTTATACTATCAGAGAACATACCAAAAAATATAACATCCAGTACGTGGGAAGAAGTTGAGACATTTTTTGCAGACTATAGTATTAGAAATGGTTTTGCAGTTAAAAAATATAAAATGGGACGTACCAAAACGGGAGCAATATGTAAAAGAACGAATTCAGTAGAAAATATAAGCCCAATAAAAGTCAGGAAGCAGCTCTGAAAGGAACGCAACGGAATACAAGAACGAAAAAATTGAATTGTCCTTGGCATTGTAATATTTCATTAGCTGACAACGATTTTCAAATCAAAATGACTACAAAGGTTAATAGGCACAACCATGAACTTTTACTTAAAACCCAAAAATTTGCAATCAAGTATCGGTCTTTAAGTGAAGAAGCTGTAAAAGAAATTGAATTAATGACCAAGCATAGAAATCTGTTGATTACTTCACAGAAAAATATACTTAGGGCCCATTTTCCGGATATGAACTTCCAGGACATGGATCTCACTAATGCCATTAGTAAATTTAGAAGAGCAAAAAATTCTAACACAACTAATAATGCATCTACCTTACTCGTATCACTAATGGAAAAAAACAGCTGATCCACGGTGGACAATTAATTTTGAGCTTGATGACGATAATCATTTGATTAGACTTTTCTGGATGTCACCTGTACAAGCCAACCTATGGATAAAGTATTATAATATAGTAATTAATAACAACACGGTGAGAACAAATCAATATTAAATACCTCTTACTCTCTTAATTATAATTGACAATAATAGTAAATCAAGACTTGTGTGCCAAGCATTGGTAAGCAATGAGACATTAGAAACATATATATGGATCCTAGACTGTATTAAGAAAGCCACAAATAAACCACCTATCGTATTATTCACAGATTCGGATCCTGCATTAAATGCTGCTATACCTACGGTTTTTCCAACAACATATCCAGCTCATTGCATATATCACATCAGGCAAATCTTCCTAAGAACCTAAAGTCAAAGCTGAGAGACAAATGAGAGAAATTCATAAAAAGGTCTATCAATGCAAGAATAGTCTATGTAAGGCCCTTTTTGATAAAAAGTAGAAAGATTTGCTTGAAAAATACCCTATGACCAATGATTATTTGCTCAGGGTCCTTGGCCCAAGTCATCAATCATGGGCACGTGCATACTTATGTAAAATTTTTACGGCTAGTATCAAAAGCACCGCATGTGTAGAGGAATATAACTGGATAATTAAAAAGGAGTTAAGAGCAAATAGCACACTTTGTGAGCTTGTTGATCGTCTGGATCAACAATTAAAAGATGAGGCACAGTGGAAGCAGTTTCATGAGTACAGGGTATCAACTATAGTGGCAACAGTGGCTATGACTTGTCAGAGTCTCTTTCCTGAGATAGTTGATATATTGGATAAATATACTACTAAAACAATCAGTGACAAACTTAAAGTTGAGATGGGTCAATGCCTTTACATTAACACGAACAGGATCGAGCCTACAAATGAAGAATTAACTCGAGAACAGGTAACAAAAGATTATTGTGAATAATTAAAATGATATCATTAATAATCTAATATTGGAATAAAATAGAAAAACGATAAACAAGCTTACAATGGGTTTATAAAAGACCAATATGATGCGAGGCATATAACTCTTCAAGCAATAATTGACGAAAATGAAAATAAAGATATTAAAGAAATTTGGAAAGTTACTGATTTGCGTGCTGAGAAAAGACATCATGTTCATTTTGTAGTAATTGTCAATTAGATCTCTTTTCTATGTTCCTGCCTTATGAGTATCTCCAAAGGCATTGCATGCCGCCATTATTTCTGCGTAATGATGCATTCAGAAATAGCAGCATTTCATTCATATATCTATGATACCTACTTGATAGTATAAGGAACTATATCAAAACCATGAAACATTGAAAGAAGATAATGTAATATTTAACAATAAAAAGTTGTGCTTATTTCGGCTTTGAATAATAATGTAATTCCAACCCGCAAATCAGTTACCAAATCAGTTACCACATCGATCACAAAGAAAACTGTTGATAAAAAAAATCAATATGGCCGAATTTGGGGACTTGCACGTGAAGCTACTCAGCTTGCCCTAGATAATGATGATAATGAAATAATTCAGATCCTACCGAAATATATTGATAAAACAAAAAATTAGTAACAAGCAATTAGAAGTCTACGAGATGCTACGACTGACCAATCTATAACTGAACAACATACTGGTACTACTGATTTAGGTACAAATACAAGTATATTGTCGCAAGAAGATTCTGAATCTGAGCTAGAAAGTAGAGAAGAATCTGAAAATGAGCTTGTCAATATTCGGAATCCCTCTAAAGTTGCTTATAGAGGAAGACCCCTGAAACGAAGATATGAAAGTAGCATTGAAAAAGAACAAAAACGAAAACGTGATGGAAAGTCTGTTCGTGGTTCATATAAGTGTGAAACATGTGGCCAATGTGGTCATACTACAGCATTTCATAAAAAATAAGACCAGTTATTTTAGTATCATGTTTATCATGCGATTTGAAAATAAGGACCAGTTATTTTAGTATCATGTTTATCGTGTGATTTGCAAATAAATACTTCAGTACTTAAAGTGCTATGACCATATTAAGCAATTTGTATTAATATTTACCTATGCGTGCATACTAACCTGAATAAGTTAATACAACTAAATATTGTAGAGTTTATTGCTTTCTCTATTGTGTCACTATTGCTATGTGCTAGCACTTGCAAACTCCTATTTTATGTGGTATTTCAAGATTAACATCGATTCAACTCTCATGATAGCGAGATATAGGAAAAATTTTTGAATTCCAAACGATTTTTTTTCTCAGCTCAGGTACTCACTATAAAGAGGAAGATTTGATACATAGGGCATAAAATCAATTTTCCATTCGTGAGATTTCTAATAGCAATAGTAGCCAAACAAAAAAAATTAATTTATGTTAGGGTTTGGGTTAGGGTTAGAGTAAAGGTTAGAGGCCAAACAAAAAAAATTAATTTATATTAGGGTTTGGGTTAGGGTTAGAGAGGGCTATAGTATAGCAAGATTAGGTATTTCGCAGAACAGTATGGTATAGGTGAGCAGATCCGTATAGTATAGGCCAAATTTTTAAATCTATACTATACTGATCTGTTGTAATATATATTAGGAATTATAGCTGATCGGTATAGTATAGATCTTAAATTTGGCCTATACTATAAGGTATTACAAATATCAGTATGGTATGACATGCCAGATTAGTATGGTATAGATGCAATTTATCAAACCCTACCATACTGATCTACATTAATATCAAATTAGTACAATAGTATGGTACGTATATTTAAAAATCATACCATACTGATCTGCTATTATAATAAATAAATATATTAGCGGAACAGTATGATACAATTTTTGAATATACATACCATACCATACGGATCTGGCTATACAATTTTTACGATCATTTTTTTTATCATTATTTGTTTCCTTGAATAATTTCACTGATAAGCGGATTAGATATCTTTAATATAAGTATAAGCTTTACACATGATATATTTTTCAATGTTTTTATCGTACTAATTTTTCTTTATTTTATTGCCTATTTTTATTTACAATGCACCCTCTCTAAACACTCAAATTCCAGCTAAAATTTATAAAGAGGATGCAGTAATGCAATAGTGCACACAACTTGAAAAACATGGCAGATATTACTGTAAAAGCACAAATTTCGAAGTTTTTTTAATTCGATTTTTTTTATCGTCAAATGTCATTTTGTTTCGCTAAAATACGCAATTCTTTAAAATTTTTATATGTCTCCTCATAAATATACCATAATATCCGCCCCTCTTATATATAGAAATTAGTAAAATACAGAAGTAATAGAGACAGCAAAATTAATTATAGGTATTGTATAGATATGTGTGTAAGTTAGTTACACATGTGTTCATATTTAATTCACATGGCCTTCGGCCACGTGGTTTAAATATGAATCCATATAACTAATTTACATATACATTTTCATATAATAACTATCATATGGGTCTGATATAACAACCTATGCGTCGCTCTTTACTAATAATTTAAACTTTTTATGTTGCTATTATTTTCATGTTCATAAAAACTTTATTTCAATTATCTCAACTTTATTTTTTTTTCTTTTTAAATATCAAGCAACAATTCCAATGTTTTTATTTGTTGCGACCATGAAAAAAAATGAAAAAAAACCTTCGAAACAATTTGTAAATCAGTTTCAATAAAAATAAGTCTTTAACATATAGAAACAATTCGATGGACTATTTTAAATAAACACATTTATTTTTTTTTGAAACTTTTATGCAACCTTACAAGGAAAAAAATAGGTCCGAATTTGAATTCAAGATTACTGTATAAGAACTTAAAATGTTTCCCGAACCCATTAGTTCTTTGCCCGACAATTAAAAATTTTAAAATCTCCAATTATGGGAAATTTAAAAATTACCTAATATTATCTTTGCCGACAATGAAATTTTAAAATAATCTAACTGAATATAATCTTTGCACGGTTATAAAAATTTTAAAAATCGTTCGACAAATATTGTCTTCTCCCAACTAAAAAATTTTAAAATAACCTGACTAAATAAAGTTTTTCACCAGCTATGAAAATTTTAAATATTCGACTGAAATATAGTATAAGGATCTTAAAATAACCCAATAAAATATAGTCTTCACTATAAGAATGAAAAATTATCAACAAACTAAACAAAGTTTTCACTCACTGTAAGAATTTTAAAAACTACTAGCTATTAGAATTTTAACGAAAGTAAAGCTAAATTCAATTTTGCCGTTTATGAATATAGTTCATTCACACGGGTATATATTTTTATATAAACCCGTGTGAATAAGCTTTCAAAAAAAGCACGGGTTGTTACATAAAACCCGTATGATAAATGTTCTTATTATACTTTTATTCGCAAGATTTCGTTAACATATAATAAATAAATAGAATCAGCGAGCATTAATTCTTTCATTTTTGATATATTATCAAAATTGAATGTTAACGTCTACAATAAAAAAAAATTAGTACGATAAAAACATTGAAAAATATATCATGTGTGAAGGCTTATACTTATATTAAAGATATCTAGCCCGCTTATCAGTGAAATTATTCAAGGAAACAAATATATAACGATAAAAAAAATGATCGTAAAAATTGTATAGCTACCAGATCCATATCGTATGGTATGGTGTGGATTTTATAAAATCGTACCATACTGTTCTGCTACTATATATATTTAATATAATAGCAGATTAGTATGGTACGGTTTGATAAAATTGCATCCATACTATACTGATCTGGCATGTTGTACCATACTGATATTCTGTAATCCCATACTATATTACATGGATTTGCTCACCTGTACCATACTGATCTGCACAAGGAAAATTTTTTGTTAGGAATATAAAAGCATACTAGTTTAAATTTGGGATAAACTGGTTTTTTGCAAAGCGAACGTTTGTTTTGATTTTCTTTACGTTACACCTAATCCTGCATTAAAGTTAAGGTATGACAAATAAGAGCATCGCGCATACTATAATTAATTTTACTGTATTATTTGGCAATATATAATAGTATCGCATCCAAAAGCGATATATATGTGTAATGCAG
Source organism: Gigaspora rosea (assembly GCA_003550325.1). Classification (NCBI taxonomy): domain Eukaryota; kingdom Fungi; phylum Glomeromycota; class Glomeromycetes; order Diversisporales; family Gigasporaceae; genus Gigaspora; species Gigaspora rosea. The sequence goes on from QKWP01001462.1 coordinate 123,713, forward strand.
GGATGCGATGCCTATTTAAACTCCTAAATTTTATAGTAATTTGCTAAAAACTAACTTTTAATATTTAGCATTAGGTAAATAAATATAGTACAAATTTTTTAAAACTGTAATTAATAAACATTTGCGCAAATCTGCAACTTTGCCGATAGCTATTAAAGGATTTTTTTAATTACAAAAAATAAATAATAGCAAATTACTATATGCTCGCCTAAATATTAAATGCTAGCTAAATTTTTATATATTAAAAAAATATATTTGAATATTTATATATTTTAATAGAGTAAATTTATTCATTGCCCCATGTGATGTGCCTTATATGTCGCTCTTCCAATCAAATTTCAAGATTAGGTATAACATTACATGATCAAAAAATTCAAAACAAACATTCATTTTGTCAAAAATCGTCTATAACTTAAAATTGAGTATATGAAACTATGGATTCTAACAAAAAAAATTCCTTGCAAAATTTTACTATAAAAACCTTTTCTCGCCCATACACACAATCTATTAGGGTTCCTCAAATTCAAATCAAATCAAATATTGGGTCAATTTGAATTTGATCAAATCAAATTGACTCTGATTTGAATTTGATTTGATTCAAATATTTGAATTTGAATTTGATTTGAATTTGAATTTTTAATAATAATTTTAAAATAAAATCAAATATTTGTCAAATCAAATCAAATTCAGCCATATTTGAATTTGATCAAATCAAATATAGTAAAATTTGAATTTGAATTTGATCAAATATTTGATTCAAATATTTGAAGATCAAATCAAATTGTAGAACTCTACAATCTATACCTTACCCTAACCCTATCCAATAAAAAAACAGGTTATTTTAATTGTTTGATTTTATGTTATACTTGATTTTATGATCTGCAGCAGGTGCAACAACATCGCACATGCAATGTATAAATTATTTCATTTTAATAATGTAATTTATACAAATGGAGGGGCGTCAATAGAAACCAGGCAAATCATTTTTAGTAATTTTTTTTAAACTTTAAATTAAAATATCTTAACAACTATTAAATCAATCTTGATAAAAATTTTTTTATTTTAATTCTATAACTACATAGAATTAAAATAAAAAAATTTTTATCAAGATTGGTTTAATAGTTGCTAAGATAATTTAATCTAAAGTTTTAAAAAAATTTACTTAGAAACAATTTGCCTGGTTTCTTTTGACGCCCCCCAAATACATAATATTGATCAATTATAAATTTTACAAAAATAATAAAAAATAATATATTTTTATAAAACAAAAAAATAATATATTTTTGTTAAAAAAAAATCTACAAACATATTACAAGAAATATCACAAAAATGCCTTAGAAACACCATACAAACACTATAAAAATACCACATAAATACCATAAAGACATTACTATACCAAACATGAATATTAGATATAGCTTGACTCCAAATTTAGCAAATTCGACACCAATAATGAGTGTATCTAGTAATTAAAAACACAATAGCCACCTACTTTGAGCCTGAAAAGAATTAGTATAACACAAACATGATACTGAAGATAAAAAAAACGAATATATAACTGTATGCTCTAGTACGAGTAATGAAAGAATGCTGAAATAGATGATACTAATAATGAAATAGACTCCAAATTGGATATGACAATACTTACAACGAAGAAAAAGCACCAATATAGTGATCAGACCCAAAGAACACACCAACAGCAATGTGTTTTATTCTAATTTAGAGGTAAAGAAAGAAATATTATTTGATATCGAGAAAGGAAGTGAAAAACAAAGAACTGCAGGCAAAGATTATAAAAAATGGTTCAAAGAACAGCCCTACTTTTCAATTTTATCTCTTTAATAATATTACAATAATGGCCAATGCCCAATTTTTAGGGATAATGTATGACTGCAAACAAACTATAAAAACAACAATATGAACAGAAAAATATTGATTAGTGTTAGTAAAAAAAAAAAATAAAAAATACAATAAAAAAAATAGTTTTATACTTATCTTGTATAACTGGTGATAATCATTGTAACGGCTATTTTAAAAATAAATTATTATTATAATAAAAAAAAAGTTAAAAACGTTAAAAAAATTTTAAAAAAAAACAAATTAAATAAAAAAATATAATTATAATAAAAAAATAAATTATAATAAAAAAAAATAACTTATAAAAAATAAAAATAAATTAATAATAATAAAAAAACAATAATAAAAAAATTAAAAAATTAAAAAAATTAAAAAAATTAATTAAATTTAATTAAATAAATAAATAAAAAACGAAAATTTTAAATATGATGAAAAAAAACAAAAAAAAATTAAAAAAAATCTAAATAAAAAATAATTTAAATAAATAATTTAAATAAATAATTTAAATAAAGGAAAATTATAAATAGCGACCCATATGATTAGCTAATCATATTTAAGATTGGTGATCATATATTTTTGAAGTACAAGATTTGATCTGGATTTATATCGATCTACAGGTAAATCTAGATTTTTTTTTATTATTTTGTTTTTTTTTTATTCGCGATACTACTAATGCTTCTTTGGATTTTCTTTAGATAAGTAAAATTTTTTTTCTTTTCGTTTTTTTTTATTACAGGTATTAATTAACTTTCTTTTTTTTTAGTTTTGTAGTTGTTTCTTTTCTTGGAGTCATCCTTGGAGTTGTCCTTAAAGTCGTCGTTCTTGGAGTCATTGTTCTTGAAGCCGTCGTTCTTGGAGTCGTTGTTGTTCTTGGAGTCGTAGTTCTTGGAGTTGTAGTCATTCTTGGAGTTGTAGTTCTTGGAGTCGTAGTTCTTGGAGTTGTCATTTTTAGAGTCGTCATTTTTGGAGTCGTCGTTTTTGAAATCGTAGTGGGAGTCGAGATCTTTGTTAGTTTTAAGTTTTTTTTTTTACTAGTTTGTTTTTTTCTTTGTTTATGGGTACTAACTTCTACCTTTTTTAGGTGTTTCTTTTCTTGGAGTCATTCTTCGAGTTGCCATTCTTGGAATTGGCATAGTAGTGGGAGTCAAGATCTTTGTTGGTTAAGTGGTTTTTTTTTTTTACTAGTTTTTTTTTGTTACGGGTACTAACTTCTCCCTTTTTTTAGATGCTTCTTTTTTTTGTTGTTTTTGGAGTCGTCATTTTTGAAGTCATTGTTCTTGGAGTTGTCATTCTTGGAGTCATCGTTTTTGGAGTCTCATGTGTTTTTGGCATCTTCGTTTTGTCTCTGTGGGAAATTGGTCAAGTTGGCTCTGTTATAGGTGTGTAGGTGGGTGAAGTGTGTGAGTGGGCGAAGTATTTTTTTACAGTAGTTTAGATTTTTTTTTATATAAATAAAGTTCGAAGTTGGTACCAGATTTAATATTTCATATGGGGTCTTTGCCTTGAAAATGGCCTTATGGGGCTATGTAGATCTTATGAATAAAAATTAAAATTTCTAGCTATCTAGTAATTCAATTCAAATAAACTTTTTTTTTATTTTGTAGAGTTTAGTGAGTTCTACAAAATAAAAAAAAGTTATTTGAATTGGATTATTGGATGGCTCGAAATTTTAATTTTTATTCATAAGATCTACATAGCCCCGTAAGGTCATTTTCAAGGCAAAGACCCATATATTCATATAATTGTTTTTTTTAAAAAAAAATAAAAAAATTTCGGGTTGTTCCTAGTAGTGATAAATTTGCTTCGCTCTTTTTTTTTTTTTTTTTTAATTGTGTATTTTTGGGTGATCTATTGATAAAATCGGTCCCGTAAGTCATGTATTCGTCAATTTGCTCTTCGCAAATCAGCTAGCATGTGACTCATGTGATCGATTTTAATTGGTCGATCATGGGGTCGGCATAAAATAACGGGCTAAAAAAAAATTAAATTCATTATACATAAAAAAAAAAAGAGAGTTTGATTTTTTCGCATATGCGATACACTGCACCCTATAAGATCTGGTGTAATGTGAAATCAAAACAATAAATTAATTCATTAGTTTAGGGTTTGGGTGAAAGTGAAGGATAGGGTTAGGGCAGTGTCATTAATCACCTGATTATTTTTTATCAGAGGCCTACCCTCACCTCTTCCTTAATATATAAATAGTCAGGTTTTTATATATAATTTTAACTTTTTTTACCCCCTCCCTCCCTAAAAAATCATCTGATTTTTGTTACTCCCCTTAGGGTAGGGTGATTTAGCAACGAGATGCTAACCCAAAATTTTGAGAGGAATTTTTTTTGTTAGAGCATAAAAGATGATTTCATAGGCAAAATTTCGTGCTATAGCCAATATTTGAAAAAAATTGTAATTGCTTCGATTTCATATTACATTTGATCCTACATTCTAATTGGTTGATCAAGGGTGGCGGTACATCGGCATGGTGGTAAATTATAAAACCCAAAAAAAAATTAAATTCGTTATATGTAAAAAAAAAAAAATTAAATTCATTATACTATAAAAAAAATAAAAATAAAAATAAAAATAAATTCACATACTCTTTCTGACGATCACTTGGACCAAATTTTCCGACCGAAGAAAAACAAAAAGTTTTTTTGTTGGAGCGTTGCCTATACTTAATGTATAGTAGGATAACACAGAAAACAGTTTTTATAAAGGTCAACCTACTGCTCCGGGGACTCCTTTGTATATTCGACATGCAAGCCAAAAGCATCTTCTTACAAGATAACTGGCAGGAGGTGGCGCCCTTGTACAAGAAATTTTGGCGGAGAGCAAAGAGCGGCTCTGTTGACGAAGTGACCTGTGGCAAAACAGTAGGGAACAACAAAAAAAATAAGTTTTATCTTGTATACACCCTCTTTAAGATTTGGTATGAGTATCGTCACACTCCACTTTGAACTTTCGAAATTTCACCAAAAAGTGGGAAATCCAGCTTACTCCCTCCAAAAGATCAGCAGTGTTTACTCCTTCCTAATTGGGATTGTGCCTACCAATTTGGAATCGACGTTACAAGTGCATTCCGGTATTGCTTACGAAATAAACAATGACTGACGTGTCAGAGATCGGGAGGATTCCGTAAAGAAATTTCTTTCTAGAAAATTCTATTAGGCGTCTACTTTTCTTTTTTTTATATACATATAGTACTATGATAGAGCGTTTCTTTATGCAGTACTATATAATTTTTACAGTCTAGCACAGGCAATAATAGTGCCATTATATTTTTTTCTTTTTGCCCTTTTCTTTTTTCTTTTCATATTTTTCTTTTGTATGTTTTTTGGTTTCCGTTTAGGTGTAGAAGTTACTCTCCTATTTTATTCTCCCCTTTATTTTCTATATTGTGTCTATTTTTTTTATTAGTAGAATCCTTCTACTCGAGAAGCTAGGTGAAGAAAGCTTAAAAAGAAGGCAATCATGATGCGCTGGATGTAGATTCCTTTCAGTGATTTATTAGCTGTGTCATACAGATTGGTTAGTAATAAGATAAATTCTACTATAGCAGATCGAACATAGGTACTCCTGGAGTAACCGGGTTAGCCAATATTTGTAATATAGGATAAAAGCTGTAATTAAGCAGTTGATAGCATCTAATAAAAATATTGGCATGATTGCAAAATTAAAAAAAAAAATTAAAAAAAAATAAAAA
>QKWP01001463.1:0-74140 GCA_003550325.1 Gigaspora rosea
TAGCCAAGTAGGATAAGTATGCGGCATTGGCAGGTGAAAATTGTGGAATAGAGGAGTTTAGGTAAAATGAGATATTGCGTGGGAATTATTGGTACAGTTAGGTAAGTATGAGATATTGATGATGGAGTTTTATAAGACATGGAGTTTGGGTAAGAGTGAAGTACTGCGTGGGAAATAATATAGTAGGAGAGTAAGGATGAGATCATAGAAGGTGGTTATTTAAGAAAAAGGAATGGAATTTGTTCCCACCTTTTGTTTTTGCTGCTGAGCTTGACGCAAGTCCAGCTTTGTCGGTAGTACCCGCCTATCCGCCACTAGGAATGTATTTCGGGGTTCAGGTTGATGAATGGGGTAAACAGAGTAAATGGTAGCCCGGATAGCTATCTCGAATAATGCTTCGATAGCCGACTATACAGCACAGGTGTCAAAGGAAGGTCGACATAAGACCGGTTTGAAGATTCTAGAAAATGTCTGGTGACCACGTGAGCAGCGAGGCAAGATCCCATATGTGTATTTCATAGTTGTGAAGGGATGGGTCGAGTGACAAATGTAAAAATGTTAAAAGGATTCTGCGAAAATCAGCATAGGCCATGCCCAAAAAACGATCTCTCACACATTTCATATGATCGTACTGGTATATTGTAATTGTAAATAAATGAAATCATTATTCCAACCCAAAAGGATTTTCAAAAATCAACGTAGTGCATCAAAGAAGTTGAATGGAACCATCCCTCTCACATTTCATGTGATCGTATTGGTATTATGAATCATTTTTTAATAAAAGAACAGGGTGAAACTGAGTTGCGAAATAGTTAAATCCGCGGGTAGTGTTCCAAATCAAAAATCGATTAATCAGATTAATCGATTAATCAACGATTAATCGATTGGCTTTTCAAATATGCGATTAATCGATTAATCCAATTAATTCGTAATCCGTGAGTAAGGGAAAGGATTTGATTAGTGATCGGTGGGGTGCATATTATAATCAAAACAATTAATACCCATAATCTGGAGCCATTTTTTAATTTTCTCGATTTCTGCAAAGCTAACATCTTTTGTGTTTCTATAAAAATTATAAAGGCGATTTTTCTCTTCCTAAAAGTGGTGAATTCATCAAAATTGACCCAATGGGCCGTGAGATATTTTTATTTTATCTTCACGATCATATGAAATTTCTTTACAGATCTGCAAAGAAATTTCATATGATCGTGAGGATAAAATGATAATATCTCACGGCCCATTGGGTCAATTTTGATGAATTCACCACTTTTAGGAAGAGAAAAATCGGCTTTATAATTTTCATAGAAACACAAAAGATGTTAGCTTTGAAGAAATCGAGAAAATTAAAAAATGGCCCCAGATTATGGGTATTAATTGTTTTGATTATAATATGCACCCCGCCGATCACTAATCAAATCCTTTCCCTTACTCACGGATTACGAATTAATCGATTAATCGATCAATCGATTAATTAATCGATCAATCAATTTATCGATTAACGCGATTAATCGATTAATTGATCAATCGAAATATATGAAAAACTTTTTTTTAACTATTTCTTCGCTCAAAAAAGTTTGTATTTATTCACTATAGTAATCGATTAGTCGATTAATCGATTAGTTGGTGCAATCAATCAATCGATTTAATCGATTAATCGATTAATCGATTAATCAGTTAATCGATTAATCGATTAATCGATTAATCGATTGTACCAACTAATTGATTAATCGATTAGTTGGTACAATCGATTTTTAATCGATTATTAAAAAAATTTTTATCCAATTAATCGATTGCATTTTTTGATCCGATTTGGAACACTATCCGCGGGTTAGGGTGAAATAAAAGCAGATTTAATCCTCACGTGATGATTATAGCAGGTTTCACTATTTCACAACTCAGGTTGAATTTAATTCTTCTATTAAACAATAATAGAACTTTATTAACTTTTCTTGACCTTGAACTCGAGGCCTTTATATACATTTTGAATTCTATTTGTATTTACGCGGCTTGGACTATACTATCTCTATAATCGCTACATTTACGCTGCCCTGGCTACGTTTACGCTCCCTTAGCTACGTTTGCGCAGCGGGCTTTGCTAACTTTCATTGCCCATCAAGTTTAAACAGCTACGAATACGTACCCATCCTCATGCCTTAATGTGGCCACAATGATATTCATGTGCTTAAGCCACCAAGCCACCATTTTAGTATGAATTATTTATATCGGGGAATAATACAAATAAGGAAAATGTTTACAATTTCGAAAATTAAATTTTTAATTCGTTACAATATCAACTAATCAAATACTTAACAGGCGTTAATGAAGAAGCATCACAGTGTTACGTGAACTTGATGGAAAAAATGTTGGAATGAAGAACCGATTAAACGACCAACAGCAGAAGAACTCTGTGAAGCTTTAAAAACTAGAAAACAACAAATAAATCTATACAGAGCTAAACGACTCCAAATTGATAATAACTGAACATCAGACACAGCTGCACTGTTTGATTGTGTGAACAAACTAATGCTTTCAAATTTACTTAGTAAACGACAAGATTCGAAAATCGGTTCGATTTTCAAAAATATGATATTATTTTTTTCAATTTTAAATATCATTAAAACTATCAAAATGTTTCTGATTTGTGAATAATAAAAATAGAATCTAAAATCGTAAGTTCTCTTGGTATGAAACAGGGTAAGTTTCAGATGTTCCGTGATCAAATTAAGCTGGATGTAAAATAGATGTATTTGATGGAGTGTAAGGTCTGTGGCATTATTATTTAAAATATAGATTCAATATCTGATTGCTACATGGTAAACTTGGTGAATATAACCTATAAATAATTAAATGATTATATAAAATAGTTTTTTTAGAATCCATATGCACTGAGTATCTTGATCTTTTTTTTTATCCTTCAATGATATTTGGAAAGATTGTTTATTGTCAATCAACAAGAGTTCAGATTGCTAAAGTCAAAATAAATATTCAGTATTCTTATAACTTTCTTTCACTTATATGGTCTGTTCATGCTAAACTTTTTGAATTCCAACTTCTTATTTAATTTATTTTTTAAAAGAACGTTTAAAAATGATAAAAATGATACTAACAACAACGATTCTAATGAATCAAATACAGAAATAATGAATATTAATTTTTAAATAACGACTATATAAAAGGGAAAACAAATTAATTATAATCAGTCAATGAATAATTTTTTTAATATTAAAATTTATTATTTTTTATTCATATCAGTCAAGAGTTTCTTATGAGCTTTTATTACTTCAACATCTTCTGGACGAATTTCTAATGATTTGATTAAATCCGTAAGTGCTTCGCTACATTTTCCCATCAAACGATATGTTTCTGCACGATGTACTAAAGCAAATACGTTATTTGGTAAAATTTCTAATGAATTGGATAAATCTTTAAGTGCATCATCATATCTACCCATCATGAGATAAGTTTTTCCTCGACTTACTAATATTCGAGCATAATTGAGCTCAAATTCTAAAAATTTATTAAATTTAGCTAAATCAGCATGTGCTTCATTATTTTTACCCATAGAACGATATGTTAATCCACGAATTCCCAATACAGTTATTTCCGAATTAATATCAATTTTTAATGCATTATTTAAATCTTCAAGTGCTTCTTCATATTTCCCCATTTGACGATAAATTTCAGCACGATACGTTAAATTATATGTATCATGTTTAATTTCTAACGATTTAGTAAAATCTGCAAGTGCTTTTTTATAACGACCCATTAAAAAATAAGTAGTTCCTCGATCAGATAATAAAGAAGCATTATTTTGATCAATTTTTAATAATTCATTTAATTTATTTAAATCTGCAAGTGCTTCATTATGTTTACCCATCAATCGATAAGTTAATCCTCTAATCGTTAAAGTAATCATATTATTTGGATCGACTTTTAATGCTCTAGTAGAATCTGCAAGTGCTTCTTCATATCTTCCCAATTTCCGATAAATTTCTCCTCGAAATATTAAAAAAACACCTGTACCATTTGGTTCAATTTCTAAAAATTTAATAAAATCCACAAGTGCTTCTTTATGTCGACCCATTAAAAAATAAGCGAGTCCTCGAACTGCAAGCATTCCTGAATTAGATAATAATTTATTTAATTCATTTAAATCTACAAGTGCTTTTTTATAATCTCCTATCATGAAATATGATTCTCCTCGAAGTTCTAATATAGATATAAGATCCAATATAGATAAATTATCTTGTCCAATTTCTAATGCTTTATTTAAATCTTTAAGTGCTTTATTATATCTTTTCGTTTTAAAATAATATTTTCCTCGTTTTCTTAATTCAAATATATTATTAAGTTCAATATCATTTTCATTATCAGTTAATGATTGATCTGACCGTGAAGGAAGTGGTTTTAACAAAGGACTACGAGGAGGTAAGATACGAGAAGTAATAGTTTGATCTGGAACCATAAATTTCATTTCAATATCTGCCCATAAACTTGGATCAAGAATTTTTTGATAAGGACGAACTTTTTCAAAAATATGTTTACCAGAAATTTGAAAATAACGAATTAAAGGAAGACAATTTTTAAGAGTATTCTTTAAAGTTAAAAAATCAGCTTCAGACCATTGTTCAGGATTAGGAGTAAAAGAACGATTTTGTGCAATTCCCCATTTAATAATATGATCCCAGATTAAACCTTCATCGATTTGTAAATTATCAAGTTTTAAGATAGATACTAAAATATTTTCAGAAAGAGTAATAAAATCATCAGAATCAAAAACAATATTTGGATGCCTCGTAATAATATTAGCACAAAATTGTTGTAAAGCATCAAAATTGTCATTTTTAAAACTTGTTTGGTAAACGCGAGAAAAATTTAAACGTAACCAAGGAGCATTATTTTCAATTAATAATGGTTGAATATGTTTGACTAATTCTTCAAGACCAAATTCATTAGAAGCGATTAAAAGATTAAAGATATCAGAAGGATCAACCTTTTCTATGAAATAGTACCATTATAGATATACCTACATGTTAAATTTGATTAAAACTTTGAAATTTGGTATTAACTATTTCAAATGCTTATTATTATTACTAAATTACTTACTTAATTATAATATCAAATACTTTAACAGAGACATCAATATTTTTAATTACTTTTATGTCATTTTCATAATTGACTGTACTTAATTTATTTTTAAAGTATAAGCAACGAGAACTTAGAATGGCAGAGTGTGCTTTAAATACTCGGTTGTTTGGTACTTGACCAACTTCAATGATGACATTATATTCGTCTCCATTTGTAAGAAGTTCATTTAAATTGCTTGAAAGCTTTTCAAGAAACTTGGTAGTCATTTTAATATTAAGCGTTTATAAAAAAAAAAAAAAAAAAGTAATATCTAGATCGTAGTGGGGAAAATGAGTAATCTAGTTATGTACGTACGTACGTACGTACGTATTAAAAATGTCAGAATTCTGATCATCCGACGACCTCTATAGTACAATACATCATTTCCTAGTTAATTTCAAAATATTAGTTTTTATGTTCTAGCTTCAAGATATTCAGTAACACACTATCAAAATTTACAAAGGAAATTGTCAATCATGTAACATAAAATCTGATATTTAATGCAGAAAGGTTCTAATAAAATTCGATCAACAAATGAAGATATTTGTTACCATATCCCTATCTTCGGTCATTGGTCAGGAAATACAGTACATAAACTCTAAATAAACTTTGAAACTTAAGTGTGAATGAAATTTTAAAATAGACAAGTAAAATAAATTTTAAAGAAATTTTAAAATCAATATAAAAGAATTTAAAAATATTACATAATCCAACTTCTAATGCTCAAAAAAGTTTAAACCAATTCAGTAGGAATGACAACCATATTAAATTGGAACTAAAAGATGCCTGATGAAATTATTTTTGCGATGACGAATGGTCTCGTCATGGTTTCGTCATGACGAAACCTTGACGATTGACGAAACCCCCCGACGATTGACGAAACCTATGACGAATTGACGAAACCTATGACGAAATGGCGAAACTATGACGAGTTGATGACGAAACCTCTAACGATTGTTGAAACATTGGCAACCAATTCAGCCAGTAATTAAACAACAAGCTTCTATATAATGATCTTGGATTAAACCTTAAATTGTTTCAAAAGAATGTTATTTCATTATAAGGTTTCATTGGCTTTCTTCTTTCAATTTATGTCGGGTTGATCCAAAATTTGTGCATTTTCGTCGATTCCGGATCAACCCGACCCGATATAGATTCCGAAGAGCGAAAATACTTGAAAACCAATGTTTAAATCGACCTTGGTGCACTAATTAAAGATTCTGGTATGATTCCCCGAAAGTTAGTTCCCCGCCAGCTCATTTTTCCGACACTATATCCCCGACAGAATGTTTCACCTACAGCACTTTTTGTTTACAGAATCTTTCCTCGACATACCATGTTTTCGACATCCCCTTTCCTTGACATTTCATATTTTCGACAAGACATTTATCTGACATGACATATTTCTAATTTGACTTTTCTCCGACACTAAGTTTTATTGAATGCACTTTTTCCGACAAGAACGATACCCAGTGATCATCACATCACGTGAAATCATGCAACTATGTCATTTGTTTACTAGCACTATCAACTCGGCCTAAATTTTACTATCACCTAACCCTAATCTAACCCTAATCCTAACCCTAATTTAGGCCGAGTTCTTAAGCATGTGATGTGATGAACACGAATATATTACTCTACCCAATAATTATATTTAAACGAAATTTCTAATCGGGGAAAGATCTTGTCGGAAAAAGATGTCGGAAACATGTCATGTAGGAAAAATATTCTTTCTGAAATATGTCATGTCAGTAAAATGTTTTTTCGGAAATATGTCCTGTCAAGGAAAGGGGAGGTCGAAAACATGGTATGTCGAGGAAAGATTCTGTCAACAAAAAATGCTGTAGGTGAAACATTTTTCGGGGATATAGTGTCGGACAAATGAGCTGGCGGGGAACTAACTTTCGGGGAATCAAGCAACAACTCTAATGAAAATGACGAGAACGAAATTGTACATATAATGAGCACCAATCTAAACACACTATTCTAACCTTCTATCTTTACGCGCTTTGTATATTTACAAAAATTTTCCTTTTTGATTTATTATTCGTAAATAAGTAAAATCACGATGGATAACGAGAATGTAATGGATATCTTAATATGTATATATTGTTATCCAACCTATATTATATTGATTCTCTATCGCTGCTACTAATTATGCATTATCACCTATTCTGTTAAAACATCGTTTTTTTTTTTTTAGTTCTTATCGTTATTGACCGCGACTTTTCCTATGGAATTGCCTAAAAGATTAATTAAGTTATATTCTTTTGTTGGTGATACTGTATTAGACCCTTTTGCGAGTTATTAAAACACTTTTCAATTTTTATAAACGCGTAATTAACACTATCTTGTATAAATATAACTCACCAGGTTTCGTCATAGGTTTCGTCAATCGTCAATTTGTCAATTGGAAGACACCTGACGAAATTTTGTCATTTATCAATGACGAATGATTCGTCGTTCGTCAGGCATCTTTAATTGGAACACCCATATTTTTAAGAATTCGCCCACATATTTCATCATAAAGCCACATAAATGTTAATTTTTTTTTATAAAAAAAATATATTTTTTTAAACCAATGATAATAAGCATATTTATCGAGTAAATATAAAGTCACTTATGTTTATAATTCAAAGGTTAAAAAACCTGAAGTCATAGCTATATTATCTGAATACTTATCCAAGAAAGTATCTGATTACATGAATACTTAGGAATCAAATGTGAACATGAGTCAATTAAAAAAAAAAAACCGACCACCCGGCCAGAATTTCTAAACATCATGTAACGCTGAACGAAAAATTATATAAACTAGGTGCTTGCGTTGTTTAAAAGAAGTTAGAAATAAGAATCTGAATTTATTTTATTTAATAATATTGTACAGCTACTTGGTTGCATGGAATACTACAACAACTTAAACGTTATTTGCACAGAAATGTTTATATATTCCACAAGAAATTAAAGAATTGTAGAGAAATAATTTGGCTAAGGAAGAAAAAACTGTTAAACAACAACTAAAAATTAAAAATATTAAATCAGGCTCATTAAATATAGAATTTTTATCAGAAGATAGGCAGAGAGAAATTGACTGTGCTATTTTTTTTTTTTTTTTAGTCTTTACCAGGCATTATCTCCTGGAATGCCAAGTAGGCGTACTTTAAACATATTATATCATATTACATTTATTAGAGGTTCCTAGCTAAACTATACCTCCCTCCATCATCCGTTTTCCTGACTGACTCCAGCAGGTCCACCACGCTGGTGCCCCGTACTTCTTCGGATTGTAGGCAGCTTTAAGGAACTACATATTCCGCCAGGTCATTTTATAGGTCGGCCGTTTTTCGTCTGCCCCGGGAAATACTTTCCATTTTGGTCAGTGTAGTTTCGTCAGGTGCCCCTTATTCTCATTCCTACTTTTTCCTTTTATAGTGGATGGTCCTTATGTTTACGATGTTTCTTGTCGGATTTTTCCTTTTCTGGATGCTGCATGACCTATGTGGCTATGTCACGCAACTCTGTTATCGCTGTAGTACCTCATCCGGAAATGGGAAGAAGTGCGGTTCCTCATCACAGATCCTTAACACTCGTGGTCCCAACACGGTTTTTGTCATCCACTAGACTCGAACCGGTGACCTTGCGAGTGCGACCCCAGAACGCTAACCACTGCGCTATCCGACCCAGGGTCGACTGTGCTATTTTAAAAACCTGGGATTGTGCTGGATTTCTATTTGAAACAATAGATAATCCATTTGTAATTGATATGTTTAAAATTTTAAATTATGGATATAATATTCCTTTCTGATATACTCTTTCTAAACATATTCTTGATGAAGTGGCTATAGTTGAGAAATTTGTTGAGGAAAAGTTGGAATTAGAAAAAAAATTTAACTTTAAGTAAATAAATTTTTATTTTTTTTCTTTAAATAAATTTTTTATAAATGATTTTTACAGCACTTGATGAGGTGGACTACTTCTTCAGAAGCTTCTTTTTATAATTATATAATTACAACACCAAGTCATTAACAACTACAAAGTTTTTAGCCAATGAGATTAATGATATTTTAAATGAAATTTGTGTTGAAAAATTTGCTGCTATGTGACAGATCATTGTTCTAATTTTTTTTTTTAAAGTGTCCGCCTTGGGACTGAGGAATTTTTTATTCAGGATATTTGGATCAGTATCCCACTAAGGGCCACCTGCATTTGTTACATTGACGAGGATACAACTAACCACATGTACAACTTTTGGTCGTCTAATTTAAGTAGTCCGTCCAAAGGTTACCTTGCAGATTCCACACTAGCTGCCATACCTGCAACCCGACTAGAGGATTGCCTATTTAAACCCTCTGATCCCTGCTCCTCCTGCCAACCCATCCTGTATCACCGGAACAGGCCCGTTATATAAGCAGTCAGTCAGCCAGGTCCGGATGCTTATTCGTCATCCTTAGAACCTATTTTAATTCTGTATCCTCAGCAGAAAACTTGGTAGAGCAGTTCCTGTCCCACCCAGGTAATACCTACACTCGGTAACTTACGCATTTACCGAGACGAACAACTTGCAGTCGGGAATACCCAACCGCTACCATTACCTACTTCTGCCCTTATAAGGTTCGCTCCAACCCCGGTACCCACATCACTTTCCTACTGGTCCTTCCCCGATTTTCCAGACTTCCAATCCAGTTGGCCCGGAAGGGTTGATCTACCCGGCATTAGGTTCTATTATGGTTTTTCTCCCCTTGGTCCCCAATTCCTCAACATGGGTCATTTTCCTCTGGTGCGACTCCGGCGGCCATGTTGGTAGACCTTGTCCCCAAGGACAACGTCCGGTACTTCAGCTCCGGTCCAATATTCTGGTTTTGGTAGCACCGTCGAAGATCTTTGCTACCTCCTTACTCGGGTCTTGCCAAATGGGTTTTTGTTTTCCCGGTTCCTTGGATTTGTCTGTGTCACAGAACACAACTTTGCCCAAAAGCTCCCATTTAAGATAGTAACCAAGGACTACAGGTAATGTACCCAACCGATCAGCAGGAAACAGTTACCAGAACACAGGTCTATTTTTTCAAAGCGTCGTTAGTGGGATTTGAACCCTAGACCTGCCACTTGGGGTGACAACTTACCAACTTCTCTAAGTCGCCACACTCTTAAATCATTGTTCTAATATAAAATAGGCTAGATATTTAATAAATAACAAATATGATTTTATTTTAGACATATGTTTTGGTGCTCGCAATCAATTTAATTGCTTCAAATTAGTCAAAACTGATAAAATAAAAGAGCTAATTAAAAAATGTAAACGTTTTTCATTGTTCCTCAAGCTAATGGTCTTTTAAAGCAAGGATTAGGAACAATAAATGTTGTAGATAAATATTGAAGGAGCTGAACTCAAAACATATTGTAAAACCTGATAGGGTTCATTATATAACACAGTAGATTCTTTAATTTATACTCAACAAGTTTTTTGATTGAGTTAGAAGTTAATAAATTTATATAAAATAATATATATGTGTTATAAATTAAGGGAATTGATATTTTTAACCCTATTTTAATAATGCCACACCCATGTAGATCATTTTAATTTTTTAAAAAAATTTGAATTTTGATTAAAGATATCTTGGAAACTATGTAACCAAATTCAATTGCTTTTTTTTCTTTCAATTTAATAACTTTTTACAATTGAAATATAAAAAAGGAGGTCAGCTAAAGCAGAGCGAGTTTTGATTGTCTACATGCATGGTATTGATCAGTGAATGATTATCTACATTTACAAACAAAATTTGGTATTTTTTATATTTTTTAGCAAAGGTTTCTTATCAGCTATGTAATTAAACTTAATAAAAATATTTTATTCAATTCTACAAGCTTGCACAATTGGAATAAAAAAAGATTCATAGAGTTTGGTTTGGTAGGTATTGAGAAATATTTGTTTAAAGTTTAAAAAAAATTATCGAAATCTAAGAAAAATACAGATATATGGTTATGATCATGTTTTTTAAAATTTAAATAAAATTTCTCGATAATTACCAAACCAAATTTAATGAAAAGTTTTTTTATTATAGAAAAAATGTGTTTGTTGCCGGAGGTGGCAGTCACCGGAGCATGATCGACCAATTAGATTGTGTAATGTACAATCAAAACAAAAACAAAGCATCGAAACTTACTATCATTAGTGTTAGGGTTAATGCAATAGTTACAGTTCGGGTATAGCTTTGTATATAGTAAAATTTTGCAAGGAATTTTTTTTTTTGCATAAAAAAAATTAGTTTCATAGACAAAATTTTAATTTAGAAGTGATTTTTTAAAAAAATCAAAGTTTTTGCATTTTTCATATTACACATGATCCTTTGATTTAATTGGTCGATCACACTCTGGTGACTGTCACCGCCGGCGACAAATAGATTTACTCTTTATTATAATTCAACAAAATTGTAGAATTAAAAAAAAAGATACTCGTATTTGAATTGGTAGTTGTTGAGGTATATTTATTGATAGCTAAAAAAAATTTTAACCACAGCTTTTCTTTAACAGATGCTTCAATTTTAAACAAGCTTACTTGCATATAACTGATAAAATTCAATCAATATATTTTTTTATTTAGTTCTATAATCTTATAGAATTAAAATAAAAAATATTGATCAAATTTGATTAGAATGTGTTAAGTAATCTTCGTTAAATTTTAGCATCTATAAAAAAAAGTTTCAGCTAAATTTCTTTAAAGTTTTAATTAATATTTCTCAACAACTACAAATCCAAGTTCGATATATTCTTTTGCTTTAATTCTATAGGCTTGTAGAATTATAATAAAACAATTTTCATTGAATTTGGTTTAGTAATTATTGAGAAATTTTTTTATTTAAATTTTTAAAAAACAATTGTAGCTATAAAATATTTGTATTTCTCTAAGATTTCGATAAATTTTTTTAAACTTTAAACAAATATTTCTCAATAACTATCAGGTCAAACCCAATGAATCTTTTTTTAACCCAATTCTGCAAGCTTGTAGAATTAAATAAAAAAATTTTTAAAGTTTAATGACATATCTGTTGAAAAACCTTTGCTAAAAAATATAAAAAATACCAAATTTTGTTTATAAATATAGATAATCATTTACTGATTAACATCATGCATATAGACAATCAAAACCTGCTCTGCTTTAGCTGACCTCTAAAAAAGTTGATTGAATTTGGTCAGGATGGTGCCAAGATATCTTTGGTCAAAGTTTGTAAACAATTTTTGCTACAGTTTATATTTAATAGACATTTAGCATTTTACAAATCTTTGATCAAAGATATCTTGAACTCACCCAACAAATTCAATCAACTTTTTTTAAAATTTTACAGTGTTTTACAATTAAAATAAAAAAAATTAATTGAATTTGGTTAGGTGAGTGCCATAATATCTTCAATCAAAATTTAAAAACAATTTTTTGCTACTGCTTATATTTGATAGATATTTAGAATTTTATCAATAATTTGATTGAAGATATCTTGGAACCCATTTGACTAAATTCAGTTAAGGGTAATAACAGATATTATGTGATATTTTTTTACTATACACTCTACCCTCCTCCTCTCACGTAAGAGAAATTTGATTAGATATTATAAATAAATTTATATATCTAAAATAAGAAAATTGAGACCCCTCCTCCTCTCAGGATATTATGTAATATCTGTTATTACCCTAACTTTTTATTCTTTGGTTTGAATCTAATTTTTGCTACAACTTATATGCAATATTTAGAAGTTTACAAAATCTGTGACCAAAAATATTTTGAAACCCATTTGACCAAATTTGATCTACTTTTTTTGCATTTTATAGCTTTTTATAATTAAAATAAAAAAGTTGATCAAATTTGGTCAGGTGAGTGCCTAAATACCTTCAATCAAAAATTGTTAACAATTATTGCTGCAGCTTATATTTGATTGATATTTAGAATTTTACAAAAATTTTGTCAAAGATATCTTGGAACCCATTTGACAAATTTATCTACTTTTTTTGAATTCTATAGCTTTTTACAATTAAAATAAAAAAAGTTAATTAATTTGGCCAGATGAGTGCCAAGATATTTTTAAACAAACTTTAAAAACAATTTTTGCTACAGTTTTTATTTAATAGATATTAAAATTTATAAAACTTAGATTGAATACATCTTGGTACTCATCTGACAAATTTGATCAACTTTTTTTTTGAACTCTATAGCTTTTTATAATTAAAATAGAAAAAGTTGATTGAATTTGGTCAAGTAAGCACCAAAATATCTTCAATCAATTGTATAAAAAATTATAAAAATTAATGATCTACATAAGTGTTGTATTATCAAAAAAGGGTATAGAAATATCAATTTTATAAATTAATTAATTATTTATTTTATAATAATTTCTATGTTATATTAATTAAGATTGTCTTAGCAATAAATCAACTTTTAGAAATAAATCCTTTTAAATCTAACAATAAAAATATATAATTTACAATTTAAAGAATTTGCAACACTATTATATCAATTAGCATATTATTTTATCTGTTATCAAATATAATTTTAGTATTTCTATTTAGGTATTGGATTAGGGCACTAATATTTATTACCTAATATCTATTTACTATAGAGGCTTACCCCTACCCCAGATAATATTTTTATCAAATTTAATTAGTATATATTCCCAAAAATAAGCTACCTTTTTTGGGCCAAAAATTGCACGAAAAAATGTAGTGTAGCTTATTTTTCTTATTGTTAAATTTTTTGAAAAATTGAAAAACGTACTAATAAAAAGTTGTCCAAAGGACATGAAATTTTTAATGTAAATGTATTTTGATGCACTGAACAATATTAAAATTGAACTTTTGATGTTTATTTAGTAAGAAAAAAACTTTTATATGTAGCAATAGCTAACATGTTTTTTGAGATTTTCAAAAAAATTGGGGGTAGCTTATTTTTGGAGTAGCTTATTTTCAGGAATATATGGTAGCTAAAATTTTTATATGAGGTAAGTTTTGGCTTAACTTCACCTCTAAAATATTATCTGATAAAAGTCAGCACCCTTAAAATATGGCCAATTTTATATTATTTGTGAAATAGCAGTTGCAATCTAAAAAAATATTGGATATAATAAATCTTTATGTAAAGATTTATTGATTAAATTTTGCATTTATAAATATAAAGAAAAAATATATAGTCAAATATTTCATAAAGAATTATTACTTAAATAGCAGATAAGTATTAATATACAAAAAGATGCATTAACTGTTCTTGTTATTAATATTTTTTCATACCACTATCACAGGCTATATGTGAGTAAAATCTTTCAACCCTTAATTAGATATTTGGAGATAAAAGAACAAGACTTAATATTTTATGCTTTGAAGCAATTGCTAAAGTTGTGCATTTTACTATACAAATATTAAAAAAGAATTGCATTTTTATAGTAATAAATTATCAGAAAGTAACTTGAAGAACAGTGTAAATAGATCAACAGTTAATGCAAACCAATCAATCAAAGTTTTAATTAGTAAAATTGGGATATAGCTTTAAAAAGTAGTAGAAAAGAGAATGCACTAAAAGGAGAGTTTTATATAAGGTTTAAGCAATTATGATTAAAAAGATCTGTACAAAGCTGTTGAATTTGAAGAGTAAAAGTTTGAAAAAGGAAAATTGTATAATGTATTTTGAATTATTTGAGTAATATTGTTATAGTATATACAATAAAGCTAGTAAAACTGGCTTTCTGGTTTTTTGCAGAAAATATATATCATATGTAGTGATACAGATCGACCCCAGCCCAGCAACTTGGTTGATAGATGGGTCAACTCTCAGCCTGCACTTTTGTGGGCCAGGACAGTAAATAAGAGAAGTGTTAGAATCATTTTTCTTCTAAGCATATTTTCAGGCTAGAAATTAAATAAAAATCAGCTAGTCATTTATAATAATGTAAAAGAAGTGGCTTATTTAGATGATAAATTGGCAAATAGCAAATATAATATAAGGATCAGAATGTTCAGTGGCATAGATATGCTGAAAGTTTTTCAAGGACAAAAAGAATAAAAATTAAATCATTTATTATTATAAGAGTTTAACAAGAAACTCCTAATAGCACTTTGCATATTTAATATAGATATAGACTAATTTTATTAGAAAAAGATTATACTAGCAAAAGAGCCCAGTCAACTGGCCTGAGCTTTTTTAGGATTGAACCCATCCCACAATTTTTCATTGACCCACATCACTAGTCCTGAACATTATGTATTGCAATATTGAGTTTTAATATTAAGAGTATATCATTAGTTGTTGGTAGAGTTAGAATCCGAATATATTTTATTATCCAGATATAAATAAAATCAAAAAATATATCTGAATTAATCTATTTTAAATCTGGATATAAATATATCTGAATGTATCCAGATATAAATATATATCCAAATATAAATTTATATCCAGATATAAATTTATATCTGGATGTAAATTTTTTTTGGCAATCCTGCCTTTATTGTATAAGATGTAAGTAATAAACTACATATAAAAATACTATATACTATTATATTTTCCATTTTTTTAACAATAAAGACTCATCCGGTTACCGAGGTACCTAAATGCGATCTTCCACAGCCTAGATTTGTCTCTTTTTTGGGCACCTTAACTTTCTAAGGTATCTGTCAAAAATTCATCGACTAGCTTTTGTCTGCTAATATATCTGGATGTAAATTTATATCCAAATATAATTTTATATCCAGATATAAATTTATATCCAGGTATAAATTTATATCCAGATATATATTTATATCCGAATAGAAAATAAATCTGGATAGAAGGTACATACAATGTAATATAAATAGAAGGATTTTTGGATGATTGGCTAATAAACCTACTAACAACTAGGGCTAAACACTGTCCTATATCTATATCTGATACATCCAACCCAGACATTTGAAGATAGCCCTGTAAAAATCCCGTAGATTAGATATATTTGGATACATCCAGATATATTTATATCTGGATATATATTTATATCCAGATATATATTATATCCAGATATATATTTTTATTTGGATATAAATATATACATATGCTCCGATTTTTGGAATTTATAAAAAAAGCTTATTTTTTTAAAACTTTAAAGCTATATAATTTTCGATCTACTGGTTCATTTTAAATGATTTTACTACCAAAATGTTCATCTCTTTGAGACGATTCCAACAAGCCCAAAATCATAAAAACCCAATCACAGGGTCATGAGAAAATGCATTGTCAAATAGGTGATGCAACTGAAATTGGTTTGATCTATATCAAACCAATTTCAGGTGCGTCACCTATTTGATAGCATATTTTCTTATGACCCTGTGATTGGATTTTTATGATTTTTAACTCATTGAAATAGTCTTAAAGAGACGAACAGTTTGGTAGTAAAATCATTTAAAACGAACCATTAGGTCAAAAATTATTTAGCTTTAAAGTTTTAAAAAAATAAGCTTTTTTTATAAATTCCAAAAATC
This sequence comes from Gigaspora rosea, assembly GCA_003550325.1. Taxonomy (NCBI): domain Eukaryota; kingdom Fungi; phylum Glomeromycota; class Glomeromycetes; order Diversisporales; family Gigasporaceae; genus Gigaspora; species Gigaspora rosea. Next base: position 16,606 of record QKWP01001463.1, read on the forward strand.
GGGGCATATAATCCGGATATAAATATATATATGAATATATATTTATATCTGAATATAAATATATATCCAGTTATAAATATATATCTGGATATAAATATATATCCAGATATATATTTATATCTGGATTTATTTATTATATTCAGATTTATATTAAATCAGGATACAGATATTCAAAAAATTAAATCTGGATTTATTTAAAATCCGGATTAATCTGAATATAAATATATATCCAGATTCAACTACTATCTCTAGTTGTTGAATATATAGTAGCTAATATATAGGGTAATACAGGTATTAAACTAGAATTAATTAAGTTATTGTTAGAGCTAGAAGGCATATTATATTTAATTAATAAGTTATAATGAGCAATGTATTGGGAGAGTAATATAATTGTATAGTTGGGTAGAATAGTATCAGCAGTATTTTCATATATATGTGCTTCAAAAGTAGTTATATTGATAGATATTTTATAAGGTTGAAAAAATAAATATTTGTTTTAACAGGTGGTAAGTAAAAGTTTAAGAGTTCGTAATAATGGATGAAGAGGAAGCTTATATTTAGACAAAAATTTGTTGTAGCATATTAAATCCTCAGAGGGGTAGAATAAAATGGAATCTGAGAATTGGATTGGGTCTTCTATAGAATTGCTCACCATATACTCAGTTCTTACAGTTGCAAAGAGTTCCATGTTCTGCTCTGTGTATTGGGTCTAACTATCATTAATCTAGTTCTTTATATAAAACTAGTCTATTTGTCAACTTTAACTATAATGAACAAAAAATTAATTTCATATGAACTAATTTATTTCTATTATGAAATTGCATTTTGAATTTATTATACTCAAATTTTATATTATATATAATATTATGATTATCATAAGTTTCATTATTTGTTATACTAGTAAGTTTTGTTATTAATTATTTCATCAACTTGAAGTTGTTTGACAAAATGGTTTTATTATTTATCAATAGTGAAAGTTTTGTCATTCTTTAGGTGTCATTAATTTTAAACCAAAGTAGGTACTTTAGGGACAAAAAAATAAACTATTATATAATTTTATATATAATTTTATTAGTTAATATGAATTAATAAATAAAAATTTAGCAACTACATACATACTACATAATATTTAGCTTTATATTGTTTATTACTATTTCAAGACTGTATTGTATAAAAGGATTCAAATTTAGTCTTATTTCTTATATTTGTTATAGCAGGTTTTATAATTTGCTAAATTAACTATATATTCTACATTACTAAATACTATAGCTGCATACTTATATTTATTATCTTATTGTTATCTTTTCAACACTTTGTTTGTATCTGTCAATTTTTGATAATTCATAAGATTAGTTAATAAAATAATTAATAATTTAAATAATATTTTTTCTAATTATTCTTTTGTTAGATCTTTATTTCTATTTAATTTATTAAAAAAAATTTTACTATATTAATAGTGGTTATACAATACAATTAGCTAGTAAGCTAATAATTATTCTTAATTATATATACTAATATAAAATAAAAATTAGTTATATTAATAAATAAAGTAATTTTTTAATAATTTGCTCTTCACAAATAATATTCTTGCTAGAGTAGGGATATATAAATTAGTGTAAAGTTTTTGTAAAATGTATTAGCTAGTGTCTGTTTTTTTCTGATCCAATACTATTACTACATATTACTACTAAGATCAAAAGAAATTTACCTTAGCATAATGTACTTATTAAAGCATCTGCTAACATTTTTTTATATAATCCAAGTTTATTCTAAAAAACTTAAAAACTGGTTTCTATAGTATCTTTACTATACTTTCTAATATTGTTGCAATTTAATATTCATTGTTTCTATCAAGACTCAAAGAGATCAACATGGTGTTTTTGCCAAGTGAAACTGCTAATATTTTTCTGGCTTTAGAAGCAATTAAATTAGTATTAAAATCTAAAATGGGCAGTATAGTGTTCTTGCATAGTAGTCTCTATTAATGCTTTTTACCTTCTGGTTTAATCCAATTGTTATTAAGAAGTCAATATAGTGCTCTTGCAAAGTGCCTCTACTAATACTTGTTCTCCTTCTGTTCCAATCCAAAATTTAAACAATCATTTAGTGTTCTTGCAGAGTACATCAACTAATATTCTTTCTCTTTCTGATTCAACCTATTTTTGAAAAGAATCAAAAAAATCAACATAAAATACAACTATTATTCTTATTCTGCTATGGAACAAATTAAGATTCAATATAATTAGAATGATAAAGAGTGTTTCTGTTAATACTTTCTCACCTTTTGTTCATTCCAATTATCACAAAAAGTTAATACAATGTTCTTGTAAAGTGTCTTTTTTTCTGGTTAAACTAGTGATTTGAACCGGTTGGGTTATAATCGGTTAACCGACCCAAACCGAACAAATTTCGGGTAACCGGTTGAGTAAATGCTTAATCAGTTGACCCATACAACCGATTGAGAATCGGTTTACAAAATGTAAATGAAATCATAAAAGAGAAAAGTCCCAAAAAGTTCTGAAAAGAAAATGAATGAACATAGTAGACGAGACAAATTTGAGTAAAGGTCTGAGAATTCCCGAAAGTAAACATGAAGCGATCTTAATCGGTTGAATCGGTTGACACCAAATATTTGGTTCGGTTAACCAATTAAGGAAAATTTTCTCAGTTTAAACCACTAGCAATTATTATTTAAAGAAATTAGTACAGTGCTCTTGCAGAGTATATCAGCCAGTAATATCTTTTTGATTCAATTTTTTATTTCTTCTGAGATTCAAAAAAAAATTAATATAAAGATATTACAAAGAATACTTCTAATTCTTTTCTTTATTCTGGTCCAAGATAATTATTACCAGGAATCACTGGGTGTTCGATTGGCATGTACAATATTAGTCTAACTATAAATATAGTACAGATCATATAATAATGATTATTAATCAAGATTTTTTATATTGCAATAGTAATTTAATAGAAAAACATATAATGTTCAAGCTGTAATAAATTATATTTGTTAGGTTTGTTATAATGTGTTCTTCAATGTAACAATGGTTTTTTTATTTTCATTGCCTGGAGCATAGCAGCGGAAATAATGTAATGCAAAAATTCTTGTTTTTGATATCTTATTAATAAAAATATCAAAAACATAACTTTGAATCTGCTGAACATAATATGATGCAATATGTTATAGCTACATTTTTGATATTTTTATTAATAATAAATTAAAATAAGAATTTTGTATTGCATTATTCCATATGCTATGCTCAGTGTATAAAATCTATGTGCACAGGTTTTTAAAAAGTTTCACATATTTTTGGCTAGAAATGTGCACGTAATTCACATAATTTGGGACCAAATAGTGCACCAAAATTATTAGTAAAACACAGTAGATGTGCACAAGAGACACTGTGAACATAGTTTATTGTATATTATTCAGATTTATCCATATAAATTTAATTACATAACAAGCCATATAGTGCACAAATTTTTAAAATTGTTCACATAAATTATGTGTACAATGTGCACAAGATTCACATACTTTTGTGATCAGATTTTATACACTGGCTATGCTCCAGACAATAAAAATAAAAAAGAGCATTGTCATGTTAAAGAACAAATAAAATGAATCTGACAACTATAATTTTATTTGTGGGAGTTTGCGGTTCAAAAGTTATTACAGCTTGAATGTTAAACTGTGTGTTTTAATAGATCATAAACATTTTTATTTTCCCAACGTACATGTGGTTGAAATTGTTTCGGCTTTTAATCAGACTATTTTTTGACATAAGCTGAAATAGTATAATGAAATGCTGAAACAATTTTAACCAGATAACAATTACAGCACTGCAGTATTTGGCATTATGATTGTGGCATTATAGTATATAATATTTATGGCCATTAGACACTATGCCACAATTAATTCTATTATATATGTAGCAAAATACATTTAGGGAGTATTATATAATGAGTGCATTTTATAGAAATATCATCAGGTTCACAGGCAAACCTGGCTTGTACTATATCTATATGGGCCTGGCATATTGGATATAATTAATTATTGTAATTTTGATTATTAAAAGTACAATCTTTGATTACTTGCAAAATAATTATCAAAAAAAAAAAATAAAATAAAATAAATTTTTAAAAATCATGCCAAGAGAAAAAGAGCCACTAAAGCAGATTGCTGGCAAATTATTGACTGAAATACTTAGAAATATTTGCCATACTTACAAAACAAAATAGCAAACATATAGAGTATACATCAATTTTAACAAATTTATCAGAAAACGCAATTATACAGTGTAATACGATATCAAAAATGCACTTTCTGAAATCATAGGTTACAAAACCAGAGACATGGTGTACAGTAAAATAAATCCCAAGTTTAAATCCAAATATTCACCAAGATACAATGTAGCTTACTATAGTCGAAGAAATCTATAAACAATTTCAAGACTACCACTAATTTAGGGAATTCTCAGTGATACTTATCCAAACATGTAGGGTCGTTGTTAAAACCATAGATAGATTAATTAATACTATACACGTGGACGAAATACGTAACAACTATTACACTATCGTTATGCCTATATATGTGGTCGAAATATTTCGACTTAATTTCAGTTTGCGCTGAAATAGTAACTAAGGATGATCAAGTCGAGGTTTCAAATCTGTAAATCCATTACGCAGCAACTCAGCTGCAGCATTATGCAAGTTGATCAGAATTATGTAGGGCTGCGCATTAAATATTGCGCAACCTGCACAATGGCGGGTCATAACTAGTTTAGAGTAAATTAACGCAGTTTCTGCGATTTGTAATTAATCCATTTATGAAAGTCACGAAATTCAAATTAAATATTACAATAATGTAGTTTGTTTACCGAAAGTTTTGTCTTTGCTAGATTATGCAGTACTTGCTTTTTTTTTTTTTTTTATATAATTATAATGACCGATCATTTTAGGCGCAACTTTAAACTTTAGTGTAACTTTGTCATAGTACAAAATATTCAAAAATATTTGTGTAATAAACAAATATATAATTCACTGTTAATCCAGAATCAGTGTTCAATTCGTATGTAAGTACGAATACTCCTAAGGCATCATGTCAAATAAAAAAAGCTTGCTAAGCATTTATAATAACTCATCTGCAGAATATTCAATAAATAGTATTATTTATGATGATAAAAATGATAAAGATCAAGTTATTGGTTCAAAACTAGCCGAATTATCATTGCAAGGCTCACATGATTTTCTGCATACAGTTATCGAAGAATTATGTGATTTGTATAATAACGAAGTTATGAAAGAAAATTATTATGATTCAGTTCTTTATTCGATAAACCAGCATATGATAAATAAGCAGCAAAAACCAGAAGAAATAATCAATTTATGTATAAATAATCAAACAAATCCCATTATTCAAACCAATCCAATAATTCAAAATATTCTTGCATTTTGCTATGAATATGGAATATGGATTAAAACCGATAATTATAAAGCATTCATTCATCATCAAAAATCAGCTGAGATGGGAAATTCTATTGGAATTAGTGATCTTGGCTTTTGTTACCAATATGGAATTGGGATTGAAAAAGACGATCATAAAGCATTCATTTATTATCAAAAATCAGCGGAAATGAATGATCCATATGGGATGGATAAACTTGGTAATTGTTATCAAAATGGAATTGGGGTTGAAAAAGATATTAATAAAGCATTATTTTATTATCGAAAATCAACCGAAATGGGTCATGCTACAGGAATGAACAGTCTTGGATATTGCTACGAAAAAGGAATTGGGGTTGAAAAGGACGAACAAAAGGCATTTAATTATTATCAAAAATCCGCTGATATAGGTAATTCAGGTGGAATAATCAATCTTGGAAATTGTTGTCAAAATGGAGTTGGAGTTGAAAGGGATGAACGTAAGGCATTTATTTATTACCAAAAATCTGCTGATATGGGTAATGCTTTCGGAATGAATGAAGTTGGTTACTGTTATCAAAATGGAATTGGAGTTGCGAAGGATGAACGCAAAGCATTTATTTATTATCAAAAATCTGCTGATATGGGTAATTCTAGTGGAATATGTAACCTTGGAGATTGTTATTATAATGGAATCGGAGTTGAAAAGAATGAACATAAAGCATTTATTTATTATCAAAAATCTGCTGATATGGATGATGCTAATGGGATAAGTTGGCTTGGATACTGCTACGAAAAAGGAATTGGAGTTGGAAAGGATGAACATAAGGCATTCATTTATTACCAAAAATCTGCTGATATGGGTAATGCATTCGGAATGAATGAAGTTGGTTATTGCTATCAGCATGGAATTGAAGTTGAAAAGGATGTACATAAAGCATTTATTTATTTTCAAAAATCTGCTGATATGGGTAATTCTAGTGGAATGATCAATCTTGGAAATTGTTATCGAAATGGTGTTGGAATTGAAAAGGATGAACATAAAGCATTCATTTATTATCAAAAATCTGCTGATATGAGTAGTGCTAGCGGAATGTGTAATCTTGGAGATTGTTATTATAGTGGGATTGGTGTTGAAAAGGATGAACATAAAGCATTTATTTATTATCAAAAATCTGCTGATATGGGTAGTGCCATCGGAATGTGTTATCTTGGAGATTGTTATTATAGTGGAATCGGAGTCGAAAAGGATGAACATAAATCATTTATTTGTTATCAAAAATCTGCTGATATGGGTAGTGCCAGCGGAATGTGTTATCTTGGAGAATGTTATTATAATGGAATTGGAGTTGAAAAGGATGAACAAAAAGCATTTATTTATTATCAAAAATCTGCTGATATGGGTGATTCTAATGGAATGTTCAACCTTGGAGATTGTTATCTTCATGGAATTGGAATTGAAAAAGATGAGCATAAAGCATTTATTTATTATCAAAAATCTGCTGATATGGGTAATGCATTCGGAATAAATGAAATTGGTTATTGCTATCAACATGGATTTGAAGTTGAAAAAGATAAATATAAAGCATTTATTTGTTTTCAAAAAGCTGCTGATATGGGTAATTCTAGTGGAATGAACAATCTTGGAAATTGTTATCGAAATGGAGTTGGAGTTGAAAAGGATGAACATAAAGCATTCATTTATTATCAAACATCTGCTGATATGGGTGATTCAATTGGAATAAATAATCTTGGTTACTGCTATCGATATGGAATTGGGGTTAAAAAAGATGAACATAAAGCATTAATTTACTTTCAAAAATCTGCGGATTTGGGTAGCGCTAGCGGAATGATCAACCTTGGAAATTGTTATGAAAATGGAGTTGGGGTTGAAATGGATGAACATATGGCATTTTATTATTATAAAAAATCTGCTGATATTGATAGCGCTATCGGATTGTATGAAGTTGGCTACTGCTATCTAAATGGAATTGGAGTTGAGTATGATGAACATAAAGCATTTATTTATTTCAAAGAATCTGCTGATATGGGTAATACTTTCGGAATGAATGAAGTTGGTTATTGCTATCAACAAGGAGTTGGGATTGAAATGGATGAACATAAAGCGTTTATTTATTATCAAAAATCGGCCAACATGAATGATATTAATGGAATATATCAAGTTGGTTATTGTTATCTTTATGGAATTGGAGTTGAAAAAGACGAATATAAAGCATTTATTCATTACCAAAAGCATGCTAATATAGTGTTAGTAAAATAATAATATTATCAAAGTTTGAATATAAGTTGTAATAAATAAATGTAATGAGGTTCCTTTTTTCAAAAATCTGCAAAAATCAATAGTTTATTTTTCCAATACTTCAACTTGGATGTAGTGTAGCTATTTATATGAAACTGAAGTTGACAATTCAAAAAGATGATCATTTAGAAAGTCTGTGAATATACTTTTTTATGTTGCTATAGAAATACCACAAATAATTCAAGGAAATCTATTTTTGATATCAACAGCAATGTCAATTTTTCTGTGCCTCTTACATTATTACTTTTATTATAATGTGTGCATTTAATAATCATATTAGAGATTATCAAATAGATTATTTTGTTACTTGATTTTTTGGTTTCATGATTTATATTTAATAAAATTTAGTCTTGTTTTTGTTTTTTAGAATGATTTTTACTTTAATGTTATATTGACATTTTTAACTTTAAGGGCATATTGTAGTATTAAGATGATTCTTACTATCTCGTAATTGACACGTTAATAATTTACATTATCCGGTAGTTACTACTGATCATGTTGCTCATATTAATACTACTGTATATCACGGTATCAGTGTTGGAAATTAGTGTTCTCAGAGTTCTCATGAGAACACTATTATAAATTTGTGAACAGTATAAATTTTTTACTGTTCACTATTAAAAAATTTTTGAGAACAGTAAAATAATAATACTGTTCTCATAAATATATAATATTAGCTATATAATTTTATATCAAACCAAAAACTGATAAAAATTCTTATCTAATTTTTATGGTTGAGGATTCAATTTGCTATAATAACTACTTATTTGAGGTATACTTCATATTTATAGTGTTCTATTATTATTATATATATATATATATATTTTTTTTTTTAGTGAGTATAAGTGAGTATAAGTAAGTGAGAACAATAACCAACCGTTTGAGAACACTTGTAGCTATTGTACTGTTCTCATGAGAACAGTGTTTGAGTCTGAAATTTCCAACACTCACGGTATATAAGTGTTAATAATATTCCTTTTTTTGAATATACAGTATATCGATATATATCTTTTTTGTTTTTTTTTCTAATGCTTATCTTAACGATTGGTTTAATTCATATCAAAAAGTCTCCGAGTAAAAAAACGAAAAAAGAAATAAGAAAAGGAAAAAAAAACAGAGAAAGAAACCACATAATCAATAAGCTAAACTTCATGAAATAACAATAAATTACAAAATTAATACGAATAACATGATCAATGACCACTCCCGGATCAGGTAGAATAAAGGTGATATTGGGTCAGCACCATTTAGTGACCATTTGTTGGCTCTGATCATGCCACGAAGCGGCATGATCAGAGTCAATCAAATGGTCACTAAATGATGCTGACCAAATATCACTTTTATTCTACCTGAAAACTGTTAAGTATCCCCTAGATAACTGTGTGACGTCATTGTGCGAAGCCAGGAACGGAAGACCTCGATAGTGGTTAGGTTTGAATGTTTAATATTATAAAGAAATATGCAGTTTATTATTAACTCAATCAGCCATAGAAGAGAAAGGAAATTTAATCATTCTTTGTCGTTTTTTAGTAAGAATTATTTATATAACAGTCAATAAAGCTTTATAAATTTTTTAACATATGTATGGATTAGATTTTTGATTTATTTTGTTAGCGTTGATGTGCAACACAATGATTGTACACACATACAAGTATTTATATATTCGTATATACTGTAAGGATGTGATGATTAAAATACAATTTAAAAACGCAAATATTTGTTACTATAATTATTATTATTATTATTACCGACGAGTGATTTAAAGAATTAATATAGCATGATTCAAAAATATAAATACAATCAATTCCTATATTCAAACAATTCATTGTTTATACCAAAAAATACGGTGATTATAAAATAATTTGGGAGGCAAAAAATAAAAAAGAATATCAGATAACAAAAGAACTGTTTACATACAACGCTTTCAAAATCGTAAAACATTCGATTACTTGTTTAGCTCAAAATAGTTTGAGATACTGTATCATATAATCAAACAGTAAATGCGAATTTAGGAAACCAACATAAATAAAATTACAGAGTCGGGTATCGCACTTAAAAATTTACACAAAATACAGGAGCAAATGTTACATCGATGTGAAGATGTAATATACGAAGTTTCTAAATGCATTCATACCCTTGCTTCGCCATAAACATTTATTCAATAAGATGCAAGATTTTGCGTACGAACACCATTTAATTTGCAATATAACTACTGAAAAACCTTCAATATCACTCCGTTCCTGGTATTACACATGCATTATAATTGTAGTACAACATATACACTTCGCCGCCGCTAGGCAATTTACTTGCGGTATTATTTTTACTAAGCATCCCAGCATTAGAAACTCTTAATGATATTTATCGTAAATGAACATTTATTTTGCTATCTGGACTTGAAATATGCATAACAAACCAATATTATTGTACAGTTTAAAAGTAAAACATATTGATCTGGTTTGAAAAAAACTGATAATACATTTTATTTATAGTACAGTATTTAATCTATAGTACTTAATAATTCTGATATATAACTTATAATCTATTTATTAATGAATGTTTATTTTATTATTCGCTTTGACTCAGATCTTGAAAAGAAAACTTATAAAGTAAAGCTCTATTAGAATTTACTTACAAATGCTAACAAGTGCGCTAGTTAATAAGGGAATTCATAAGTAAAGCTCTATTAGAATTTACTTACAACTGCTAACAAGTGCGCTAGTTAATAAGGGAATTTATAAAGTAAAGCTCTATTAGAATTTACTTACAAATGCTAACAAGTGCGCTAGTTAATAAGGGAATTTATCATATTTTCTAAGTATTCTTTGGTGTACAAATATTTTCTACCAGTGATTGTTAATGGAAACACAAGTATTTATATGTCATCCTATTTAATGAACTACTGCAGTAATAGACATTAGCATATATTACATAATTTTGAAACTTGAAGATCTTACAGTTTATCAATATATACTAAACATAATTTACGAAACAGAATACTGTATTGTTGCAATATTCCATATCGTATTACTTTGGTATCTTCAGGAAATCTATGTTTTATTTGCAAAAAAATTTACAAATTTAAAACTTGAAAATAAAAAATTAAATAGGCTAATTTTCTCTAGTAATATTATTAAGGTACACAATATAAAAAACATGTAGCTATGTAAAAAATATATGTAAAAAATACACGTAAAATCGTAAAATTACTTTTGATGTCAAAAATTAGCATTCTTTAAATTTCATGTAGTTTTAATTTTATATTTACAAAAATCCAAGAACGTTCATTCAAAATTGCTTCCCAACAATTATATGTTGAAATTAAGCAAATGCCTTATGATGTCAATCTCAATGCTGATTTCATATAAATAACTATATTCAAGTTAAAATAATGCTATTCTTGTAAACTTCACTTTACACTTAAATTTCAGTTTTATACCAATGTCCAAGGCTTCTTATTTCGCTAAAGCCATGTTAGCAAATCTTTGATAATATACAAATGCCTTATATTCATCTTTTTCCACACCAATTCCATAATGATAACAATAACCAACTTTGTATATGCCATCAGCATTGTCCATATTAGCAGAGTTTTGATAATAAATGTAAGCCTTATATTCATCTTTTTCAATCCCAATTCCATTTTCGTAACAAAATCCAAGATTATTCATTCCTGCTGCATTACCCAATTCAGCAGATTTTTGATAATAAATAAATGCCCTATGATGATCCTTTTCCACTCCAATTCCATAACAATAACAATATCCAATATTGTTTATCCCATAAGAATTATCCCTATCAGCAGATTTTTGATAATAAATGAATGCTTTATGTTCATTCTTTTCAACACCAATTCCAATTTGGTAACAATCACCAAGATTGCACATTCCATCAGAATTACCCATGTCAGCAGATTTTTGATAATAAACGAATGCCTTGTGTTCATTCTTTTCAACTCCAATTCCTTTTTCATAGCAATATCCAAGATTGTATATTCCACTAGAATTACCCATATCAGCAGATTTTTGATAATAAATAAATGCTTTATGTTCATTTTTTTTAACTCCAATTCCTNATTCCACTAGAATTACCCATATCAGCAGATTTTTGATAATAAATAAATGCTTTATGTTCATTTTTTTTAACTCCAATTCCTTTTTCATAACAAAGTCCAAGTCTATTCATTCCAACAGCATTACCTATATCAGTAGATTTTTGATAATAATTAAATGCCTTATGTTTATCCTTTACAACTCCAATTCCTTTTTCATAACAATATCCAAGATTGTTTATTCCCACAGCATTACCCATATCAACTGACTTTTGATAATAAATGATTGCCTTATGTTCATTCCTTTCAACCCAATTCCATTTTGATAACAGTAACCAACTTGACTCATTCCACAAGTATCACCCATATTAGAAGATTCTTGATAATAAATAAATGCCTTCTGTTCATCTTTTTCAATTCCAACTCCATTTTCATAACAAATTCCAAGTCTAATTATTCCACTAGAATTACCAATATTAGCAGATTTTTGATAATAAGTAAATGCCATGTAATCATCCTTTTTAACTCCAATACCTTTTTCATAGCAGTATCCAAGATTGTTCATTCCTAAAGCATGACCCATTTCAGCCGATTTTTTATAATAAATAAATGCTTTATTATCATTTTTTTTAACACCAATTCCATTTTGATAACAATTACCGAGAGAATTGATTCCATATGGATCGCCCATGTCTGCCGATTTTTATAATCGTCTTTTTCAACTCCGATTCCACATTCATAACAAGAGCCAAGATTACATATTCCATCAATATTTCCCATCTCTGCTGATTTTAGATAATGATTAAATGCTTTATTATTGTCATTTTTAATCCATTTTCCAAGTCGATAACAATATGCAAGTATAATTTGAATTACAGAATTGTTTTGAATAATAGGGTTTATTTGTTCATTCAAGCATAGATTGATAATTTCTTCCGCTTTTTGTTGCCTATTTACCAGATGCTGATCTATTGAACAAAGAATTGAGTCAGAATAATTTCCTTTCAAAATTTCTTTATTATATAAATCACACAATTCTTCGACAATTCTTTTTAGATAATCCTGTGAAGATAAATCTACTTGTCTGGAAATATTGACACGACCATTATCAATATAATTAGTTGATAATTCTGTACATGAATCGTTGTATATTCCTGGTAAGCCTTTTTTATCGGACATGATAAGTTATCTGTAAATGAGAACGTATGTACGTACGTACGTACATATGTACGTATGTAATGGCTTATATAATTACTTGCACAAATTTTTTGTATTACACGCGCGCGTTATCAATATTCACGGGATGTATTCCAACTGATTTCAAAGTTGGTCTTGAGAGAGCGAGCACCATAAAATAAGTTAGCAGCGATAGTTGACTTATTTATTCGATTATGTTGATTACAATTATAAATTTATATTTCAATAATAATATATAAGCAGTTCTCAATAATAATGCCAATAACAAAATACTAGGTCCTTAACCTTTTACTCAATATGCGGACGCAAGCCAAATAACACAAATAAACAAATGCGATTTATAAATAAGATGCCAAACAGAAATCTTTACCTATAGATATGAGGAATTACAAAAGAAACCTCGTAATAAATGGGGAAAGAATCTAAAAAAAAAACAAGGAAGATAAATTTAGATGTCTTATATACACGAATGATGTTTTTCACATTTTCAGTATGGTGGACATAACCAATTTGGCGGTGATCGTCGCAATTGAATAAACATTTTTTTCAAACTTTTTATATACGTTAAAGTACCTTTTATTTTTTTGTGATTTTTCAAAACCTACCATTTTTAATATATTAAAAAAAAAAAAAAAACAAAGTAGAAAGAAAAGCACTCAAAACTTACATTTTTTTTAAAAAAACATTCAATAGTAATCACAATATTTAAGAAGTTAAATTAGAATCAAATTTTATAAATAATTGAAGATTCTAATGATCCAGTAGGTATGGTTTAATAGCTTTTATACCTTTAGATTCGTTTTAATGAAATGAACCAATAATATAAGATTAATCAAATTTTAGACTGCTTGATCTTGAGATATCCTTGATCATGAATTAAAATTTTTCGTATTATTATAAACCTGATTAAAATTATGCATTTGATTGATAAATTTCATACTTTTATAGAATAGATAAACCTTGTGTCAATTTGGAAAGTTTGTGCTGCGAGGATTGTCCACCATGCTTTCTTATACACTTACCATTCAAAACCTTTTGATAAAATCTATTTCCTTTTCTATACTATCGATTGAGTTTTACCTTTCAATGATTAACTTCTAAACTCATTGACTTTTGTTAAATATTTATCCACCACAATAAGTAGCATCGAGACATTCTTTCTTAATTAAGAAATAATTTAATGACTATCAATTACTAAAAGTAGACTAGTGTAGATCTGATCAGATCAATCTTAACGCTTTTGTGTTTCCCCAAAAATACAAAAATGAGCAACAATTAAAAAATGATTCTATTACGATAGAACTTTCTTTATGCATGAGTGTTACACGATTTTAACAGTATCGTTGGAAAAAGTTTGCAAAAATTTATTTGAATATCAAGTGATATTTGGATAAAAAATTTAAAATTTGGAATCAATCAATAAAAGCATTTTGACCAATCAAATAATGAAATTACCTTGTAACAATAAAATTGAACTTGCGATTCGATTGGCCAATCACGAGTCAAAATGCTATTGGTCAGATCACATGAGACTAAAAGTCTTCAGTTATTGGCCAGATCACATGAATTCTTAAACTCGCTGTCCGTGACAACACTGCGCCAGGTATACGGGATTATGATCCGGTAAATGCCAAATTATGCATCCAGTAAATCAAATATAATGCCAAAAATTTTTATGATAAGGGATTTGCAAAATTACAGCACATATAAAATTCATGAAAAAAGATAGTTTTCACTTCTAAGTTAAAATTTATATCTTACAATATAATCAGTTTTCTTTATTATAATAAAAAATTTTTGTTATTTCATATTTTTATAATATCTATTTTTTTTCTTTTATGCCAAAAACCTTTGAAGTATCTTATTTTGAAAATGGTATTTTGAGACTATCAACGAAATCAAACTCAAAATTTGATTGGTTGACATTCACGCTATTATCTGTATAAACTTAATGCTAAAATACTTTTGCTTTATAAGCCAAATTTAATGGCTATACATTTAACATTTAATTATTCCATCTATCTATTTTATTTATTGAATATTCAAGACACGTACGAACCCAATCATTCCTTAAAGGTTTTTTTAACATATTTTAATATAGTCTCTTGATAATGGTTAAATGGCATTTAAATTTCACTTAGAAAATATAAAGATGCTAATTTTCACTTTATTCTTATTTTCTAACTAGATATTATTTTATAGATTGATTAATAAAGATGCTAATTTCACTTTATTCTTATTTTCTAACTAGATATTATTTTATAGATTGATTAAAAAATATTGATCCCAGATCCAAGATAAAATGCGATTTTTTTTGATTTTGATTATATAAACTAATTAGTTTGCTACTACTATTTACATTTATGCCAAAGTTTCTGTTATGCTTAGGTATTTTTAGTTCCGTTAAAATTTGATAATCTCGTCATTTTTTAAAAACTCCGAGTTCTTCCGCTGATCATTTTTAAGTACCCTAGCCATCCAGAAAAAAAAGTGGCAGACACGTGATGTCGATCATTTCCGACCTGATCGGACCTCCCCAATTTATGTAAATTTTTAAAAATTTAAACGAAGATATATCGACAACCACCTGATGAAATTCAATAAAATTCTATATTTTTATTCTATGAATTCATAGAATTAAAATAAAAAAATCTTTGTCGAATTTCATCGAGTGGTTCTCGAGATATTCTCAATCAAAGTTCATCAAGAATCAAAATGTCTACCAAATTGAAGTTGCGCCAAATTTTTTGGAAACTTTGATCGAAGATATCTCGAGAACCCCTCGATGAAATTCGATGAAGATTTTTTTATTTGAATTCTATGAATCCATAGAATAAAAACAAAAAAATCTTCATCGAATTTCATCGAGGGGTTCTCGAGATATCTTCGATCAAAGTTCTATCAAGAATCAAAACGTCTATCAAATTGAAGCTGCGCCGAATTTTTTTAGAAACTTTGATCGAAGATATCTCGAGAACCCCTCGATGAAATTCGATCAAGATTTTTTTATTTTAATTCTATGAATTCATAGAATAAAAACAAAAGAATCTTCATTGAATTTCATCGAGGGGTTCTCGAGATATCTTCGATCAAAGTTCTATCAAGAATCAAAACGTCTATCAAATTGAAGCTGCTCCTAATTTT
The DNA here is from genome assembly GCA_003550325.1 of Gigaspora rosea. Lineage (NCBI taxonomy): Eukaryota > Fungi > Glomeromycota > Glomeromycetes > Diversisporales > Gigasporaceae > Gigaspora > Gigaspora rosea. Next base: position 32,736 of record QKWP01001463.1, read on the forward strand.
TCGGAAACTTTGATCGAAGATATCTTGAGAACCACTTGATAAAATTCGATGAAGCTTTTTTTGTTTTTATTCTATAAATTCATAGAATTAATAAAAAAAAAACTTCATCGAATTTCATCGAGTGGTTCTCAATAAACTTTATCAGATAAGTTTCTGATTAAATTCAGTAAAATATTTGATTTAATCCTACGAACTTTGTTTTTTTTTTTGAAAAAAAAAACTCGAATTTTTACCCGAATTGCTGCGCATTTACACTAGTATTTTTATGCACGATTAATAGAATAAATTAAGAGTCCACGCATCTAAAGATAATTTTTAATTTTATTTTTTTTTTTTTTTTACCGAATCTAGCACTTATTATGTACGATAATATTTATTGTGATTATAATAATAGATATTAAAATATTTTACTTACGAACGAATTTAATACGTACGTACGTACGTACTTATTTTATGCACAAATAATTAATTCTTTATCTCTAATTAGTCTAATGCTAACAGAATTTTGCCGAATTTAGCATTTTTATTTTATGCCAACTAATTAAATCATATTTATCGCTAATTTAATATTGAATAAAAATATTTATTAATTTAAATTTCACCGCATTAGCATTTAGATATATTAATCGAATTTATTAATTATTTTATGCACCACTAATTAAATAAATATTTATCGCTAATTAATATTAATAGAATTTTATCGAATTTAGTTAGCTTTTTATTTCATGCACAACTAATGAAATCAAAGATTTATCGCATTACGTACGTACGTAGCATTTAAATATATGCCCAAAATTGTAGATTTTTTTATTACTTTATCGCAGCGTATTCATTCTTACATTATTTCTATATTTAAATTACTAGCCTTACTTTATTTGACTTGCATATGTATTTTGTCAAATTACAAAAACTCGAAGTTGTTATTATTGACTGTAATATCTAGTTATTTTGAATTATAAGTCTTAGCACATTCATTCGCATAATGTATAAATATTAAATATCATTAATTTAATTTAATTTTCAAATAAAGGATATTTTGTTTGCGTTGAATTACTGCATCGTTCGTTTAGTTTGGTTATCATAAAATATGAAAATAGGACTAGAAATAGTTGTCGTTTGGTTATATTTTTTTTGTTATCCAACCGAATAGTTGTCATTTGATTATTTTTTTTTTTTTGTTATCCAACCGAATAGTTGTCGTTTGATTTTTTTTTTTTTGTTATCCAACCGAATAGTTGTCGTTTGATTCTATTTTTTTTTTGTTATCCAACCATGGATTGCTTGCAGTATCGTTCTTTTAAAATTCCGCAGGTCTTGAAATTAATTATACCACGAACTAAAGTAAAAATAAAAAATAAAAATAATCTTAAGATTATTTCCAGTATATACGCGAAAATATTTAAGCCCTTTCTCTTGACCTTCGATGAATTTAATAAATTCAACTTTTCTTACAAAGATTATTAAACATAAATAGTAAAAATATCAGCATATCTTTTTTTTAACATAAATATCAATTAAATACCGGATACCCAAAAATGAATAGAGAAAGCCCAAATACTGATAAAAAAATGTGTAGTCACTGTTATTGTATGCTTAACCATGAGAATTTTTGTCGTCCACGAGGAAATAATCCGCTATATGAACATGCGACCTGTAATAAATGCTGTGAAGAGCGAAAAAAAAAGCGAAAGGAAATTGATGTAATCTCCAGCAAAAGAAAACAACTCGAAGCCGATTCAACTAATTCAGTTGCAGTTGCGAACTCTAGCCAAACTGATACTGATCATATGGATTTTGAACAAGATAGTGATTGTTCTGAAGATTTGCCTCAAGATTTGTTGCATGAAGATAACGTGCAGAGTGACCAAGATATAGATAATATTGATGAATTCAATAACGTCGATGGTCTTCTATATAATCTAGATGAAATACAAGAGTTAGTTTCAAATCGTTTTCAAGATGCAGAAAAGTCAAATGAGCCAGTAAAAATTAATTTTGAAATTGAACTAGATTCAGCTCTTATTGAAAGCATTTTTCCAGAATTCGGGTTAGAAACACAAGATTTTGAAACCATTAAAGAAAGCTTTCATCAATTAGTAAATGTCGTAGTTCTACCGTTGGAATATGGATCCGGCTATTACTGGAACGTTCCTAAAATGTATCCTAATAAAAGAAAAAATAAGTTTGCAGGTTGTGTAACTGCGTATCTTGAATGTGCACAACGAAATGATAGAAAATGGCAAAGGTCTGAAGAACAACCTGTTAAACGAAAAAGCGAGGCTCGTGTGTCTATTGAGCGATATGACTGCTTTGGAAAAATAAAGTTAACTATTGATCCCCAGCAACGACGTATTATTGTCCAAGGAAGTCATCAACTAGCACATTTGCACCCTGAGTATAGGAAGGTTGAGTTTCCGGTAGCTGCAAAATTATGGATTCGAAGTAATATTGAATACAATATACAAAATTCTGAGTTATATAGGCGTCTTCAACATGAAAATCTTATCGATGCGCAAATACATACCAAAGAGCAGGTATATTACTGGGCATCATTTTTTCGTCAGCATACGTATATGTTCAACCCAAATAATCAGCTCTTGTCAACAAAAGAATATCTTGAAAGCAAAGGGCATAAAATTCTTTGTTACTTGGATAACGACTTTGTAAAAGTTCTTGGGTTCACAACATCTTTGTTTAACAGTATTGGTGCTTCAAACTCAAAAGAGATCGTTGTAGACTCTACATTCAAAACGAATCAAGAACGTTTTGAACTATTCGTCGTAAACACAAACTGTGGAGGATATGGAATGCCAATAGCATATCTATATCTTCTAACTTGTACTGGTACGGCAGAGGCATATCATGATCCTAGAAATCAAATTAATACTCGTACACAGGTTCTGTGCGAATTTTTTACAAGCCTTAGGAACGAAGGGGTGCTTCCAATATTCGTTTTGGTAGATAAAGATGCTGGGGAAATATCAGCGACCGAAGATGCTTGGTCGGGAATCGCAAACTTACAACTTTGTTACTGGCATCTTGAACAAGCTATCGTTAGACGTCTAAAGGATAAAAAATCAAAAGCGTCAGGTTATTCAAAAAATAAAGCAGCGGAAGCCCACAATCAATTCAATTTTATTGATCCATCATGGATCCCAGACGGTAATACTGGAAATTTGTGTCCAGATAATCAGATCCAAGAAATTGTAGATATCGTCAAACGGCATGCGATGATGCATCCACTGATCCCAATAGCGAAAAATACGTTCTGGAGCTCTGCGCAAATCTATCAATATTGTACACAAGAAATATATCAGTTTTGCATTAATAATAACCTTCCTAAATTGTGGTGCTACTTATGGATGAACTGGTATAATAGAAAAGATTGGAAACTATTTGCCCGTTCTACATATTCATTAGCAATGCCTTTAGCTAGAACAACAATGATAACTGAAAGTCATTGGCGAGTACTAAAATATAATTATAAGTATAATTATAATCGCCCACGCCTTGATCGACTTACACAAATTATTGTTGAGCAGCTAGTAAAAGATTTCGCTATCCAGTTAACTCAATATAACTCAAACCGCAGCTTTCCATCATGGTGGCAAGCATTCAAGAAAGATTGGAATAAATTAGCGGATACTAATATCGAATTCGGCATGAACGAAAGATATCATATTGATGAAGCTAATTGGATATGTTCCTGTCCAGCATATTTGCATAGTCGTTATCTTATTTGTAAACATTTAATCGCAAAAAAAAATGGGAAACTCTTTTTACCTACTTTTCTAGAAACAACACGTCGTCATGACTACCCTCTAATTTTCTTTGGTACCGACAAGACACAAACAATCTGTCAAGAAAATGATCCGTGGGAAAAATTTGGATCTGTAAACGTCGACCATTCTATTGAAGAACTAAACTCGAGTTCTAATAATTCACAAAGTAATGAATTAATAGAAAGAAATAACACAAATGATGAATTAGAGATAAAGTTAACTTACTATAAAAAAATCTTTGATTCAGCATTAATGCTGTATGAAAGAGAGAAGGATAATGTTAATTTCATAAAAAACTTTGACAATCTTTTAAAACCCGTTGTAAAAGCTATCGAAGGGTGTGAAAAAAAACTAAATGCTCATACACAGCAAAGAACGTGGAAATCAAAAAATGATCTTGCTTTCTGGTTACGTTAATTTAATAGTATTTTTGCTTAAAATAGCTATTAAGTATCGTTTATAGCCTTTGTCTTGTGATGTTGTAAAGTCGTGGCCTATTTGGCCAGTAATAAAAGTAAAAAAAAATTAATAATTTTGCAAATTACATATATAACGTTTGGTGATTTCGTCGAAGTTAATAACAAACTAATCCAAATTACAAATGATCTCATGATTACCGTAAATTAAATTCATGGCAGAAGTTAGAAGTAAGTATAAAGAAAAAGTCAAAAAGATAAATAAAAAAATTATAAGAAACACTTAACTATAATTTCTATGAACTTCGCAGCAAGACTTCAACGCTTAAACCAGAGATAGTTATGCATTTTTAACGCAATGTGTTGTCAGAAAAAAAAAATCAAAAAATCCGCGTACTCATTAATTTCTTTGTTCTACTACCTATACGTTTTTGATAATAACAAAATTTAGATAACTCTAGATATAACAAACTTTCGTATAACGAATTCTGGATATACCCAAAAATTTAAAATTACATAGGAAAACCTAGTAATTTTCTATACCATTTTTTTTTTCTTCCAGAACCGCTAGATCGTTATACGTAGAAAGAGTTGTAATAAAAGATTTGAATTTGAATTTTTCTGATTGGCTAGAAAATTTTGGTTGAATTCAATCAGATCGGAAATGATCGACATCACGTGTCTGCCACTTTTTTTTCTGGATGGCTAGGGTACTGATCATTTTTCTGAATCTATTATTCCAATACCAGTACAATCACATTGAATGTGTAACATGAAATGTGGCTGAAATCGACTTTATCTATGTCGCTTATGCTGATTTTCTTGGAATCCTTTTTTGGTAAAAGCTATGATTCTCGTTTATCCATTATTGGAAAGAAGTTAATGTTTTCAATGTTGAATGATGTAATTGTATTGGGTGTGTCATTATGACCAAATAATTACGTCATTTCCAGTTAATCGTTATTTGAAAAGAATAAGTACTCTTCGGCTCCTATCAGAGTCAAAAAAATCCGGAGAAATACTTCATCATCCCCACCGTCCCAGTGATTTATTTAACCAAGTTTTCCCCATGCTAAAGGCACGGGTTATGCTAGTATTATGTAAATATTTCAAACAATAAATAAATCTATTCAAGAAAAAAAAAATTAACGACTTTATCTAACAACGAAAATTAATCTAAAAAAAAAAATTTATACAAAAAAGAAAATGTTTAACCACGTAAAATGAGAATAAACATAACAAAATACAAAATAACACAAATAAAACAACATCAACAAAAAAACTTTATAACCAAAAACCCACATACATCGTCATAAACATATCCATTAAACCAAAATAAAGATCGTACTGGTCGTGCGCAGCGTCAAGCATTGCGCAGCTACCCTAGTTTTTTGATATTCATTTGACTTATACTGCATAATTTAGATTTACTGTACAATACTTCACACATAATTCATGCTGCTTCGCATTCAATAATTATACATTACACAAAACCAAATCCTTATCCGCACACGTAATAGATCGTCTGTTCAAGCTATAGATTTAGCTTGTAACACTAAGCTTGTAACACTAGTACAGAATACAAATACGCATGCATAAATCTTTCTGTTCTGTAAATTAATTTTGTTCATTAACAAAAAGATTTAAACTGATTTTAACCTTCAGCAATGGAAGATTTAAATTTAAAAACTTCATACAATGGTATTGTTTTGCCTACTGCATGGGATATTAAAGACATATCACCGTTTATTGACATAGATTCAAGTGGACTTAAAGTGAATTATACAGGTAATATGAAAATGAGAAATCTTGCAGAAACATATTTAATGTGCTACTGTAATTATTGGTATTTAAATAATATGATTATAGCCTTTTAATTATTAAAAAACCCCTTTTAATTAAAGAGCCTGATGACTTAAAAGCTGCTGTCGTTTGAGCAAATCATCCAGTCCCTTCAGAATGTGGGATATTTTACTTTGAAATTAAAATTATAGACAAAGGAAAAAATGGGTAACATTAAGAATTATTTTATGAACATCGCCTTTGCTATGATTTTTTATAATCTTTTAATTCAATTTTCTTATTAGAATGATTGGAATCGGATATTGTACAAAGCAAAGCGATAAAAAAATAGACGATTCAAATTATATAAATAATATGCTCATGCCTGGTAATAGCAAATTTTCATTTTATTTTCTTATTATTTTAAATTAATGCCTATTTCATATCCTTAGGACAGGAGAATAATGAAAATGAATCTTGGGGGTGTGGTTATCATGGTGATGACTGATATTCTTTTTATTCAGGAAGCGGTGGGCCATATGGAGAGTCATATACTACTGGTGATATAATTGGATGCTATCTAAATTTTAGAAATAGGATAGTATTTTATACTAAAAATGGAATTAACTTAGGTAACTAATATTTAGAATTAAAAGTTATATTTTTTTAAAATGTATAGACAAAAATTTAATAATTATCAAATATTTTAAGGAATTGCTTGCCACTACACAGCAATTTCAAAGGCATTCTATATCCTTGTGTTGGGTTTAGATCACAAGGAGGGTCAGTAAAAGTGAACTTCAGCAATGAAAATTTTAAATATTATGGTAAATTTATTCTAAGTGTTTAATGTTTTTGGCTTATTTAAATTAATCTTGTCTATAATAATTCAACTGATAGCAATGACTAATGAAGACATTAATGAAAAATCAAAGAATGCATTAATATTAGAGTATCAAGAAAAGGTTTATTTTATTATAGGTGAATATGAAAATATGCTTGTTAGTTTAATCACTAATTTAACAAAATCGCTAGAAAAAGAACCAAATAATGCATTTGAATTAAGCTACCGAGGCAAATTATATTTTATTATGGGCAAATATTATGAAGCATTTGAAGATTTAACCAAATTGTTAGAAATTGAACCAAATAATACAATAGCTTTAAGATATAAAAGTGAAATTAATTATATAATGAAAAGGTATAATGAATCAATCGCTGACTTGGAGGAATTATTAAGAATTAAACCAAATGATGTATGGGCAAAGAAGGTTCATATATTAGTTAAAGGATTGTAAGTATAATATGCATTTGTAAATTTTTGTACTGTAGTAGTTTAAATAAGCTCAGAGGCAAATAATAATCTTATTAACATTTATGTTAATCACAAGTCTATCTATAACTAACATGACTTTAAAACATTTGTATCACTATAGCAAGTAAGTATAGTAAAACTGAATTTTTTACTGTAAATTACTATAAAAATCACACATAACCATATCTAAATCACTTGTATCAACATAATAGTCAGTAAGGATTTTTTATAGTAAATTATTATAGAAATTACTTTTTTCCAATACAAAACTAATACTACTATATCTAAATCTCTTGTATTACTACAATAGTCGGTAAGAATTCTTTACAGTAAATTACTATAGAAATCACCTTTATTCCAATACAAAAATAACATAACTATATCTAAATCACTTGTATATCACAATAGTCTGTAAGAATGTTTTACAGTAGAATCATATTCATTCCAATATAAAACTAATATAACTATATCTAAATTATTTGTATTCCTTTAGCGAGTAAGTATGGTAAATCAGAATTTTTTATAGTAAAACTCTATAGAAGTCATGTTCATTCCAATACAAACCTAATATAACTATATCTAAATTACCTGTATTACTATAGCTCGTAAGTATAGTAAACCAGAATTTTTTATAGTTAATTACTATAGAAATCTTGTTCATTTCAATATAAAACTAAAACTAATAAAATTATATCTGAATCACTTGTATCACTACACTAGTCTGTAAGAATTTTTTATAGTAAATCACTATAGAAATCACATTTATTCCAATACAAAACTAACATAACATATCTAAAATATTTTTATTACTACAATAGTTTGTAAGAATTGTTTACAATAAATCATTATAGATTCATTCCAATACAAAACTAATATAACCATATCTAAATTACTTTGTATCACTATAGTAAGTAAGTATAGTAAACAGAATTTTTAAAGTAAATCACTATAGAAATTTCATTTATTCCAATACAAAACTAATATAACTATATTTAAATTACTTGTATCAACACAATAGTCTGTAAGAATTGTTACAGTAAATTACTATAGAAATTACCTTTATTTCAATATGAAACTAACATAACCATAACTAAATTACCTATATTATTACAATAGTCGGTAAAATTTTTTATAGTAAATTGCTATAGAAATCACGTTTATTCCAATACAAAACTAATATAACTATATCTAAATCACTTGATCACTATAGCGAGTAAGTACAGTAAACCAGAATTTTTTATAGTAAATCATCATAGAAATTATATTTATTCCAATACAAACCTATCATATCCATATCTAAATCACAATAGTCTGTAAGAATTCTTTATAGTAATCACTATAGAAATTATGTTCATTTCAATACAAAACCAATATAGCAATATTTAAATTACTTATATTACTATAGTGAGTAAGTACAGTAAAACAGAATTTTTACAGTAAATTATTATAGAAATCATGTTCATTCAATACAAAATTAACATAACCATATCTAAATTACTTGATCATCACAATAGTCGGTAAGAAATTTTTTAGTAAATCCTATAGAAATCATATTAATTTTAATACAAAACTAACATAGCCATATCAAAATCACTTGTATCATCACAACAGTCTGTAAGAATTTTTTATAGCAAATAATTACAGAAATCATGTTCATTCCAATAAAAACTAATATAAACATATCTATATTACTTGTATCACTATAGCGAGTAAGTACAGTAAACCAGAATTTTTTATAGTAAATTACTATAGTTCATTCCAAAACTAATATAATGATTTCTAAATCACTTGTATTACCAAAATAGCATGTAAGACTTTTTACAATAAATCACTATAGAAATCACATTTATTTCAATTCAAAACTAGCATAACAATATCAAATCACTTGTATTACTATAGCTCGTAAGTATAGCTAAACAGACTTTTTTACAGTAAATCACTATAGAAATCAATTAGAAATCATGTCCATCCAAACAAATCTGATATAAACATACTTAATTATTTGTATCACAATAGCTCGTAAGCACAAAAAACTAGAATTTTTTACAATAAATTACTATAGTAATCACGTTTATCCCAATACAATACTAATATAACTATATTTAAATCACTTATTACAATTAAGAAATTTTTACAGTAAATCACTATAGCAATCATATTCATTCCAATACAAAACTAACAAACTATATCTAAATTACTTGTATTACTACAATAGATAGTAAGTATATAAATTATGATTATTCTAATACATAACTAATATAACTATATCTAAATAAATCTCTTGTATCATCACAATAGTTGGTAAAAATTTTTTATAATAAATCACTATACAAATCATGTTCATTTCAATACAAAGCTAATATAACTATATCTAAATCACTTGTATTACTACAATAGTCGGTAAGAGTTTTTTACAGTAAATCAATATAGAAATCATATTTATTCTAATACAAACCAATATAACCATATTTAAATTACTTGTATTACCACAATAGTCTGTAAGAATATTTTACAGTAAATCACTATTGAAATCATATCCACTTTTATAAAAAACTAATATAACCATATCTAAATTACTTTGTATTACTATAGAAAGTAAGTAGAGTAAACAAGATTTTTTTATAGTAAATTAATAAAAAATCATATTATTCTAATACAATCTAAATAACCATATTTAAATCACTTGCATTAATACAATAGTCAGTAAGAATTTTTTACAGTAAATCACATTATGTTCATTTCAATACAAAATTAATATAACTATATCTAAATTACTTGTATTACTTTAGTGTGTAAGTACAGTAGACCAGAATTTTTATAGTAAATCACTATAAAAATTATGTTTATTCCAATACAAAACTAATATAACTATATTAAAATCACTTGCATCACTACAATAGTCTGTAAGAATTTTTTATAGTAAATCACTATAGAATCATGTTCATTCCAATACAAAACTAACATAACTATACCTAAATCACTTGTATTATTACAATAGTCTGTAAGAATTTTTATAGTAAATTACTATAGAAATCATTTTTATTCCAATACAAAACTAATATAACTATATTTAAATTATTTGTATCATTATAGCAAGTAAGTGCAGTAAACCAGAATTTTTATAGTAAAAACACTATAGAAATCACCTTCATTCCAACATAAAACTAATATAACTATATCTAAATCATTTGTTTACTATAGCAAGTAAGTACAATAAATACTACTAGTTAGTTATTAAATATAACTATATAGCAAATTCTGATCAGATGATCAAATGATAATAGAATAGTATACTGGCTGCAAAGCAGCAGTATGCCTATCATTATTCAATCATCTGATCAGAATTTGATTCATAGTTATTGTCTACTCTAATTTCTTTCCAAGTTCTGATTGGGCATTTGTAAATGCCACTTCTAATTGAACAAATAGGCTATGCTACTCTTGTCTACTAATCAAATTCTAAGATCAAATTTAACATAAAATTTTATTAAAAAATCAGATTTTCAAAAGTCACTAGTAACAAATCTTATTACAAAACTACCTAATATGTTCTGACAAAAAAAATTCTCTATTAAATTTTAGTCTATTATACTGTTTAACAATACTTCATTATTTGATCAATTTAAAGTAGAATTTTTTTGTTCAATAGGAGCTAGGAAGAAAATTAGTAAATTCCACTTGGTGGATAATAGCAGAATTTTTTTATAGTAAATCAGAAATATCAATAGTTATCATTTTTAATAATTATTATATTTATTATTTTTTAATATTAAGGTTTAAAAAAGAATTTTGTAATTGGAAAAGTGATAATCATGATATTGATCAATTAATTCAACAAACACAACTTAATGCATTAATGTTTAAAGATATTATTGAATGGATACCTTTTAGCAAATTCACAAATATAAAATATCTTGCTAAAGGAGGTTTTGGTACTGTTTTTAAGGCAGTATGGATTGATGGATATATTACAGGAATTGATTATCAAAATGGATGGGAACGAAGTACACAAATAGATATATGTTTAAAGAGCCTTGATAATTCTAAAGATATAAAACAAGAATTTTTAGAAGAAGTAAGCATTATAATTTATTATTATTAAAGTATAATAATCCTATTTATTTTTAATCAATATTTTAGGTTAAAAATCAACATAAATATGGGGCAAATCTGCAATTATAATTTATGGAATAACCAAGAACCCAAAAGATAGTAACTACATGATGGTTATGGAGTATGCAAAGCAAGGAAGTCTTAGAAAATTGTTAGATAGTAAATATGGTGAATTAGATTGGACTTCTAAAATAACTAACTTATTTTATATAGCTGATGGGCTTAATACAATTCACAAAGCCAACCTAGTACATAAAGATTTTCATTCTGGAAATATAGTTAATCAAAATATTTTTAGTTCTTATATTACTAATTTTGGTTTATATAAACCAGCATCACAAGACTCAAGTTCTAAAGCACTTTTTGGTGTGCTTCCCTATATTGCTCCAGAGGTATTATATACTCATAGAAAGGAATACACTCAAAAATCAGATATTTATTCTTTTGGAATAATTATATCAGAAGTTTTTACTGGATATCCTCCATATCATGATATTCCACATGACAATGATCTAGCAACACGTATTTGTCTAGGTTACAGACCTAAAATTAAATGTGAAGTTCCTCAATTACTTTTGGATCTGATGAATAAATGCTTAGACGCAGATCCTCAAAACTGACCAACTGCTAGTGAATTAGCTGATACACTAAAAAATTTTTTGATTGATCGGAAAAATAAAAAAACTGAATTATATAAGCAAGTTAAGGATTTAGATAAAAATTTCATATTATATGATCAAATCAAATCGACACAATTCAAATATCATACACACCCACAAGCTATTTATACAAGTCGATTTTTGAATATTTCAAAACTCTCTAAACCAGGTAATAACACTTATATTTTTTAAAAAGTTAGTAATATGTTATTGTAAAAATTTCTGAATCTGTCAATATAGCAAATGCAGGTAATATATTTATCTTTTCAAATTGAATTCAAACTGTAGTTTTAGTATATTTATATGTATATATTTTTAGTAAGTCAGCCTATTAATTATGAAATTTCTAATAGTAAGTAATGTTTGATTTACTTATAATTATACAGATTTATTGCTTATTTTTTTATTGGCATTTAGATGATTAAATCAATTAAAAGGAAGTTATTAAATTGGAAGTATTCTATTTATTATTCACATACTACAATAATTATTATATATATTTATATATGATGTGATTAAAGAAAGAAAAGATATAGTAGTTATTAAAAATATTATATAATTATATTTACTAAATTTAAACACTTCATATAAATTTATTAAACAAATATTGAACTAATAAATAGTAAAGTTAATTTATTACTGTAGTTGGTAGCTAGGCTTGTTATTTTAAATGATATGTAGAAATATATTTTATAAGTTTTTTCATAGAAAGCCATAAAATTAATATCTAAATATTAAGCCTTTGAACCTTAACAGTTTCTGTTCCCTAGTATAATTCAAAATTATATTTTATATCAAAACTGTGATCAATATTTTATACAGTCAAACTTCTCTAAATACACTCTCTCTAAGAGTACACCTTTTCTAAATGCACACTTAAGTGCTTTCCCAAATATATAATTGACCTTTATAAATGCACTTTTTCTTATTATTCTCTTAATATATAGTAGAAAAGTGGGTCACAAAGATGTGCACTTAGAGAAATCTGACTGAAATCAATTCTTGAAATAATGTCTAGTTAGAAAACAAAATAATGTAAAATTAGCCTTCTAACATTTTCTAAATGAATTTAAATACTATATAGCTATTATCAAAAGACTATATTAAATTACATAAAAAAAAACTTCTAAGCAATAATTAAGTCGAATGTGTTTAGAAAGTAAATTTGGTTTAGATCTTTAAATAATTCAATCTATATTCAATAAAATAGATAGATGAGAATAATTAAATGTTAAATATAGAAAAAATATTCTTAATATTAAGTTTATGTCAATAATAACATAAATTTCAACCAATCAAATTACAAATTTGATTTGGTCATTAGTCTTAAAATGCCATTTAAAAATTTTTAAAATAAATAAATTTTTGATATAAAAGGAAATATATATGGATAATAAATATAAAAATATAAATAACAAATTTTTTTTGTTATAATAAAGAATACTGATTCTGCAACCTGGGAACATGCCTGTGTCCAAACAAATTCAGATATAGGTATAAACATAAATATTTAAAAAAACTTAGTCATGGGCATAGTTATAGTATTAAAATTTTGTATAGGCATGAGCACAGGCAGTGTTGGAAATCTTATGTTCTCATGTTCTCATGAGAACATTACTTTTAATTTGAGAACATCTACAAAATTTTAAGATGTTCTCTATTAAATTTTTTTTGAGAACCTTAAGTTTGAAAATATGTTCTCTATATAAATATATAAAGTAATAAAAAACTATTTTTATTAATATAGCAGTTTAAAACAATTAAGTTCATAAATATTTAATTGTTAGCTGGTTTAAATAGAGAACATTTAGTTCTTCTTAAATTACAAAAAAATTTTGGATAATATAGTTTAATAGTTTATCCATTTCTAGTTTTGATGCAATATAGACTTTGTTATATAAACTTTAACTTTAATACACATATAATACTATTAGATAAATACTAATTAGATTAATATTTAATATAAGCTGGTTTAAATAGAGAACATTTAGTTCTTCTTAAATTACAAAAAAAATTGGATAATATAGTTTAATAGTTTATCCATTTCTAGTTTTGGTGCAATATAGACTTTGTTATATAAACCTTAACTTTAATACACATATAATACTATTAGATAAATACTAATTATATTAATATGTAATATAAATTTTCAAAGACAATTTATTACAAAAAAATTACTTAACAAATCTTTAGTTATTATAATTTTAAATTTTAGTTCTATGTTTAAAAATTTTATATTAAGAAATTTTTTAAATCTATAAATTTACTAAATTCACTATAGTAAGAAGAATAAGATATATATTTATTTAAATATTTAAAAAATATTAATAGCTTATTTAAAAACTACCATAAACTGCCATATAAAAGACCCAGGTCTCTTATACCCAACCAATATTAAATCCTAATATTAGACCCAGTATAGTACATAGTAGAGAGTTTTTACCTTAGAAGGAAAAATTTAAAAAGCATGCATTTAGTAGGCAGCCTAAATATTTGAAAAAACCACATTTGTTTATTGTAGATTTTGAGTTTTATGCTGGGTCTAGTACATAGGGGCTCTAATATCTGGGGTCTTGTATATGGCAGTTTACAGTAAATACAAGCTAGTAAAACAATAGTATCTCCAATATTATAGAAAAAGCCTTAAATAGTAAATTGTTTTTTAAAAAATATATAAAGTCAAAGTCTTATTTTTATGAATAACTTAGTTCTCTTTATATATTTTAGTTAAATAAATTATTTTTTTATTATTTTATTATTAATAACAATATGTATATATCACACCAGTAGTGTTCAATACCAGTAAATACAAATTATATTATGCAAAAAATTTTTTTGCTGTTAGGGTTAGGGTTAGAGTTCATGTTAGAGTTTGGGTTAGGGTTAGTATATACCAAAATTTTGCAAGGAATTTTTTTTGTTAGAACATGAAGATAGGTTTCTTAGACAGAATTTTTCAATATAGACAATTTTGAAAAAAATACATTTTTTTCAAAAAATTCGAGTTACACCTGATCTTCACATTACACAAATTTCATGAATTTTGATTGACCAAAACACATGTGGTGTTGAACACTAGTGTTGTGCTTTATCAACGTCCATTAATAATATATTAATCAAATTTAAAATAACAAAAGAAGTATATAACAGTATAAATGTGAAAAAGAGAATAAGAGTGAGAAAATGAATGTGAAAAAGTGAAAGTGAGAGTGAAAAAAAATGAGAAAGAGAAAGAAAGAGAAAGAAAAAAAGAGTGTGATAAAAAGAAAAAAGAAAAAAAAAAAGATAGAAAGAGAAAAAAAATTTTTTTCCTATTGAGAACATAAAAAAATTTTTTGAGAACATTAAATTAAATAAATATCTTCTCATGAGAACATAAATTTCAAACCAGATTTCCAATATTGAGCACAGGCACAATCTTTTGGCAATTGACATAAATAATATAATTGATAAAAGAATTATTGTAGATAATAAAAGAGAAAATACAGAAATACAAAAAAAGAATATTTAGCAATTTTCTCACAAATTATTCAATATACTATAATTCAAAGCTATTGTAATAAATATTAGTATATTTAATAATACAGTCAGATCTCTCTAAGTGCACCCTCTCTAAGTGTACACCCTCTCTAAATACACACTTAAGTGCTGGCCCAAAGATATTGACCTCTATAAATGCACTTTTTCTTATTATTCTTTTAATATATAGCAGAAAAGTGGGTCCCAAGAGTGTACACTTAGAAAGGTCTAACTGTATATTATATTATATTTTTAATTTTTTTAAAAAATTCTTTAAATTTTAATCTGCTTAGGGGCATGCCATTTATCACGTGATTTTTATCATGGATACATGGTCAAAGGTTGTGATCACGTCTATATATTATATTAATTAATCAAAATTAGATAAAGTGATCACACCATACATGGATAGGGGTAGCCACTAAGTAAAAAATATCATATGATAAATGGCACGCCCCTTATTAGCAAGTATATAATTTTGCTCTTTTATTGTCTCTAAATTAATATTTATTTGTTCTTTAATAAGACTTTGAATATTTTCAAATAACCTTTTTGTTATTAAATAATACTTTAGTTTTTAGAATTGGGCTATATTTACAAATTAGTAAATAAATTATTTTAAAAATTTTATTGTGTTTTATAGTATACTAAAAATAAATAAATTTTTACTTCATCTTTCTTATAATATTTAGTATTATTTTTTTTGTATTTAGTTCTATTAACTAAAATACTTATAATTGGTGCTTCAATATTTAGATATTTATTTAAATATTTATTTATATTATCAAAAAATTTGAATTGCTACTTTCTGGTAATTTTATTTAAATTCTTGATATTATGATATTTTTAATAAAAAACATTCTATTTTTGTTAAAAAAAGTATTGAAATACTCTTTTAAAGTTGCTTTTGAAGTAAAGCTTTAATATTTGAATTAATCTTAGGCTTTTTGCTATAAATCCCTGCTTGATGTTTTGCTTATTATTTTTTTCCACTTTGTTAATTAGTATTCTAGTTTAGATAAGCTCCATTGATTATTTGGTTTATTTTCAGAAATAATATTTGCATTAGATGAATTATAAAATATAGTTTTATCAACAATTTGTAAATCTTCTGACTATTGTTATAATAGAAATTTGATTATTATTAACTAGTGCAATAGGCAGCACATTTATTCTACCCATCTTATTTAGTATTTTTAATTATATTAACTACTGCAAAAAATTTGATTAAGCCTATATTAGCTAACATTACAATTATAGTTTTCTAATATAAAAACTATAAAAGATTCTGCTGCAAAATAAGTTACAAATATGGTATATACAATAGTAAGATTTTATTATATTTGATATACTCTATTACTGTGAAATAATGCATGCCCACACAGTGTTTCGATCACCTGCACGCTATTTTGAGTGTGCACTATTTTGAGGTAACCTAATTTCTTATCCTGTACCGGCTAAACCTTAATATATATATATAAGAACAATTAATCTATTGTTGAACTTCTACGTAGCGATAGTAAAAGCAAATTATTTATTTTTTAAAACCTGCACATATATAAAGTATCATCTGTAGATTTATGACCTTATTCTTTGTTCTTTGGCACATTACACAGCACTCTAAGGCTATTATAGTTCTAACTTTAAAAGGCGCTTATTCTTAACAAATTATATTTTAGTATTAAAATCAAAAAGAATGTCCATAACAATTTATTATTCTGCTAGGATAAGGGTAGCCCTAATTGAACATTTAATAATAGTTATTCTTGAAGCAATTAAAGCTAACAAGAATAAATATAAAGCATTCTTTGAACATTTTGTTATACATTTGATTATATTGTATTCTATATATGGTGCAGCTATTTCAGGACGTGCATGGGCATTATTTTGAAACCCAGTATGCTATTTTTAGAGGATGAAAACTTTCAAAATAATGCCCATGATCGTTATTTTGTGGTAATATAGTAACATAATTATTAGTTACTGTATCAAATTCTGTTACAGGACTAATTTGCTATTTCAATCACCATAGTATATAATTAAGATAGAGTTAGCTCATATTGAAATAATTATAATTTTTACATAAGAAATTAGTTACAAAACTTAACTGTTATTTCCAAAGACAATAAACTTGTTTATATTAAATAATTGTTTTGAAATTATTATAATTTCAATAATAAAATGCTGACTAAAGTGTGTGGTTGAATTGGTTTGTATTGTAATTTCTATTGTGATTACTAAATTGCACATTTTCTTATTATTTGCTTAATGTACTGTAGAAAAGTAAAGTCCCAAGAGTGTGCACTTAAAAAGGTCTAACTGTAATATAGTTACTCCAAGTTAACATTCTGTTCAAAGCAAAAAAAGTAAAGAGTAAAGAGCAGCTGCAATATATTATCACATGACTTAAAAATATAGCATTACAATAGTATTTAAACCTAGTACAGAATGCTGAAAACTATCAACTATATGAAACCTGAACAGACTTTGTGCTGAAATAAAAACTATATTTCAACTGTCCTACTATTAACAGTTTTTAAGAAGGCAACTAAGGAGTTTAAACAAATATCTACAGTTCAAGAATACATAGCAAAATTTCATAACTAATTAGGACAAATAGAATAAACTACCAAAGTAAATAAAGTAATGTACTTTACTAATGGCCTAAAAGGTGCTACTAGAGCTAAAGTAAACTATAAAGCCCTGACACTTTAGATGATGCAGTGAAGCTTGCAATATGTTATAACACAACAATATATAGAGCAAAAACTGGCCTTTTTAATAACTCACAAAGAAATTCAAGACCAGTTGCAAAGAGAAGTTGAAAAACTAAAACTACCTAACATTTTGGAAAGTAGAAATCACATTCTGAAAAACAAGGGCTAGTACCAATGGAGTTATATAGAATAAAAAGAAAATAATATAGAGTGAAGAAACTTATTAATATTAGAAAAGGAAGTATAATGTTAACAAAAAACAAAAAGAAGCATTTAAAAAAAAAGGTTTATATTTTTTTGTAGTAAAAAAGGGCATATAGCAAGGAATTGTCAAAACAATAGTCAACCAAACCACAAGATAAATTAAATGAAAGAAATCAACTCATATAAAAACATATACTATAGAATAATGAAAAAAATTGCAAAAACCTCTTGTGAATATGCAAAGGTCCAAGAGCAGAATGCACTGATTCTAATTGACTTAGGCATATCTAAAGCTTTTATTAATAAGGAATTTGTTAAGCATTATAATTAAATATAATTAAGCAAAAGTTAGCACCTATTACAATTAAACTAGCAGATAGAACTCAATATAAATTCAAAGGAGTTGTATTGTATATTAATATAATAATACAAAATTTTAAGGACATAAGAAAAAATGTTGAAGTTATATCTTTACAAAAGTATAATTTAATTTTTGGAAAGCCATGGATTTATGATCTAAATTCAAGAAAAAATTGGAAGGATAACAAATTATAATTAAAAAGAATAAGTATATTTATAAAATTGAAGCACAAAGCCAAAACAATGTAAAATAATACCAAGTAATTTTGGTAACAAGACACCAATTTGTTAAAGATGTAAGAACTACAGAATTATATACTATTTTTGCTATAAACTCTAATAATAACAATAAAATAAGGGAAAGAAAAAGATAGCAAATTTTTTAAAAGAATTGGTAAAGGAATATGAGAATTTGTTTTCTGAAAAACTGCCCAATGAATTACTACCAGAAAGAAATATTGATCACAAAATAATATTGTATGAAAAGACATTATCATATAGGCCTATATATAAAATGTTAGTTCTGGAAATAAAAGAATTAAAAAAGTAATTAGAGATTACTTAAATAAAGAAATTATTCACCCATGTATATCACTATATGGTACCCTAGTTCTTTTTGTAGCAAAGAAAGACGTAACTTCAAGAATATGCATCAATTATTATATATTAAATAAGATAATGATTAAAAATTGGTATCTTTTTTGAAAATTAATGGGCTCTTATATCAAGTTTATGTGGCCAAATATTTTAGTAAAATTGATCTTTACTTAGGCTACTATCATATAAGGGTAAAAAAGGAAAATATTTCCAAAATTATTTTTCAGATATGCTATGGGTATTTTGAATTTTTAGTTATGCTATTTGGCTTGACTAATACTCCTGTCTCATTTATAAGGTTAATAAATGATATCTTCTATAAACTATTACTGTAGATAAAATTGTAATGATTTATTTAGATGACATACTAGAATATAGTAAAATGAAGAAAGAACACTATGTTCAACTAAAACAAGTATTTGATATTCTTTAATGTCATAAACTCTATAGAAAAAAGAAGAAATGCAAGTTAGGAAAAGAAGAAGTAGAATTTTTGAAATATCTCATATAAAAGTATAAAAGTAGATTCTAAAAAAGTTAAGGTTATCCAGAAGTAGCCTGTAATATTAATGTGCTCCAGTTCTTTTGGGTTTGGCAAACTACTACTAGAAATTTGTAGAGAATTTTTCAAATATAGTAGCACTATTAACAGTGCTATTAAAGAAAGATGAAAAATTTAAATAGTGTGAACTACAAAAAATGTCCTTTAAAGATCTTAAAGCAGCATTAACATCTGCCCTAGTTTTGTTAATCCAGACTATAGTAAACCATTTTTGGTTGCAACTGATGCCTCAAATATTGCAATTGGTGCAGTTCTATGCCAAGATCAGGGCTCAGGTGAATAAACAATAGCTTACAAATCCAGGAAATTAATACTAGTGAAATTAAACTATCTAATTTATAAAAAAAATTCTTGGCAATTGTTCATGCCCTAAAAATTTGGCATGTATATTTAGAAGGAAATACTTTTCAAATTATAACAGAATATGAATTATTAAAATATTTACAGTTACAAGCAAAGTTGTTTAGAAGACAAACACATTGGGTTGAAACACTACAATTATATGACTTCTCCATCAAATATAAACCAGAAAGAACAAATATAATAACAAAGAAACCTGAAATTAACAAAATTACTAAAGTTAATATAGACAAAGAAATATATACATAAATAAAAGAAGAATATGAGAAAGATTTATATCTCTTATGAGTACTAAAAGCACTTAAAAATCCAAGTTGTGAAGAATCAAAATAATTAGAGAAACAATTTAAATGATCAAGTAAAGGGATAATAGAATACTATTTTTTAAAAAAAAGTTCAGAGAATTCTCACCTGTGCCTTACAAAGAAATCAAGCATTAGACTAATATTGTTAAAAGAAAAATATAATATGAATGGGTGTTATAGGTTTGAAAAAACCTATAAAAATCACAGAAAAAATTATTACTAAATAAGGATACAGTCAACTCCCGCAATAGTCACACACTAAAATCTGCATTTTATGTGCCTATTGTAAAATTGTGACTAAAGTGAGAAAGAGTTGATATAGTTTGTATAATTAGAAGGTAACTATAGTGAGATTGTAACAAATGCAGAATGTGACTATTGTAGAGTTAACCATAAAAGAAATATATAAGAAATAGTAATAGTTATTAGTGAAATGAAAGTTCTACTCAAGTACCTGCTGGATTGCTACAACCATTAGATATATCATTACAATGTGAGAAGTAGTATTAATGGATTTTTTTATGCATTTACCATGTACTAAAAATGGAAATGACTCAATAATAGTTGTAGTAAATAAATTAAGTAAGAAAGCACATTTTATTTCTACCAAAAGTACTGTAATAGCCATAAAAATAGCCCAATTATTTTTTAAAGAAATCTTTAAATATTATGAATTATCTAACTTTATTATTTCTGATAGAGATCCAAAATTTATTGGCAAATTCTAAAAAAAATTTAATGAAAACTATAGGAACAAAACTCAAATTATCTACTTATCACATCTTTAAATTGATAGCCAAACAGAATGCACCAACTGTATCTTGAAAGAAGTTTTTCACTCCTATGTAAATTATTAACAGAACAATTAGAAAAAAATTTTAACAATCACAAAATTTTTGTACAACAAATTCATTACAAATTTTACTTGATTTACACTATTTCAACTTGACAACAAACATTATCCAATTGTTCCATCTAGTTTAATTGTTAGAAAGTAAATCAAACTAATATTAAAGCAGCACAAAAATTATTAGAGCATTGGACTATAATAATGAAAATAGTGAAGAACATATTAGTAAATGCTCAAGAAATGCAAACCATCCAAGCTAATAAAAAATGACAATATCTTGAATTTTAAAAAGAAGAAAAAGTAATGTTAGACACCAAGAATTTTGTTCACCTAAAGATTTAAAAAGACTATTAAAGAAACTTACTTCAAAATTTATTGGATCTTTTGAAATTGCTAAAAAAATATCTACTGCAGTTTATCACTTAATACTATCTGTCTCATTAAGTATACATCTAGTATTTTATATATCTCTGCTAAAACTATATTATCCAAATGAGGTTGCAGATAGAGAATATCATAACTTCACTACCAATTGTAACTAAAGTTAGAATTAAGAATACATAGTTGAAACAATACTAGACGAAAAAACATATTATTATTGATTTTAGTACTTGGTAAAATAAAAAGGTACCCATTTATGATGCAACATGGGCAATATTGAAATTGCAAAGGGCTAATTAAAGACTTCGAAAAAGGTAAAAATAATGCTTTAACTAGGAGAGAGTATAAAAATATAGATCCTATTACATGATACACATGCTATGTAACATGGAGATTAATAGATATTGAATCATAATGCAAGAGAAGATAGACCTTTGGACATGTGATACATAATAGAAGATCAGAGTTATAATATAATATACAATAGATATATGCAATTGTGAATAGAGTAAATTAGTCATATTTTGATTGTACAATAAAGTCATTTTTGAATAATCAGAATATATAAAGAAAGGTTAGTATTAATGTAAAAATACAGGTTCTCTAAAATAGAGAAATATAAAAAAGAAACGTTAAATAAAAATATACTTCCCTTTGGTATAAAAGTGATTTTCATAGTTATATATAGTTACAACATATCTAATTAAAGAAAACTATTAAAGTTAGGTGTATTAGAACTACTTTTGATGCAGCTAGAGTTACTTTTTTGATAGTTAAGAGCTAGCAGGTTATATAGATATCAATAATATAATTTTGCAATATGTAGATAATTATATTAAATATACTGGCTTTATGGACCCTAATTAAGGTTGATTTTATTTGTATTAGATTTACTTTGATTTTTATAATAAGTAATTGTATTGCAAAATTTACTTGCTATTCTAGTAACTATAATATATAGTAAGGTTGAGTTAGTTTTATTAGTATGCATTTTTTGATTTTTTGCTCAGCTATACAAAATAAGAAATAACTTTGCATATGCTTAGTAAATATAATATTATTCTATTATTATAATTACAGTAAATTAAAAAAAACAAAAAAATTTAAACTAATCTAAGTTTTCAGATTTTATGTAATATAAAATAAAAACACAACTATGTTTACAGAACTCTGAACAATCTATATAAGGTTATATTTGAAAAATTGGGGACCTGCGGGCTGATAGCGTAAGTGGTTACGCTCTCAGGTCACCAAACGTAAGGTCACCAGTTCAACCCCCACTAGCGGACATGAAAACTATATGTGATTACGAGAGGAAGGGCTGAACTAGGATGCTAGGACTGCAGTTGGTTAATTTAACCACATTGGTGTGTTTGTGCTACTAAATTTCAGAAATAATGGATACTACCGGTGGAATTCCGGTTGAATAAGAATAAATGTATACTTCCGGTAGGATTCCAGTTGAATAGTAACATGATAAAAAAGTGGCAAAGTTGCACTAACTCGATAAGGAAAAAGATCTCAGATGAACTCAGGACAGGCTCAGTCCTAACCTGAAACGGAAGGAGAACAAAACTTTGGAAGGCTGAAGGAAGAATGTACCGAGAATCTATTCTCCTCCCCTGCCCAGTCGGTACGAACGACTAGAGGTCTTGGTTGAAGTTGGAAGCTGAAACTTCAGAAGGCTAAAGGAAGGAAGTACTGAGATGTCCTTGTCCTCCCTGCGCCCTGATTAGTACAGACGGCCCGAGGTTCCAGAAGAAGTTGGAAATCTGAAGACACCGCTGGCGGATTGGGTAACCAAAATAAGTGATGTCTGGGTAACTGAGTACAGAATTAGGTGGTATAACTAGTCACAAATATGTAACAATATAGAAATATAATTTGAAAATTGTATGACCTTAATGTACAAAAATAACAAGGACCTTAATAAATGAGCGCCATATGCGCCCCAACAGCCATAGAGCTAAAGGGTTAAAAAAAAATTGCTAATATAGGCCTTTTTTAAAAAATGTTATATTTGAAAGTAGGTATTGGATAAAAAGGTTATATTTGAAAATAGCTAATAACCAAATAGAGTATATTTAAAAGAATGCTAATGTAATAATTTTTATAAATCTTATATTTAAAATGTGCTAATAAAAAATGCAAAGTAAGAAATTAAATATATTTTTTTATAATATTTTTGTTAAAGAATGTAGTTTTGTTTTTTTTAGAGAATAAAATGCTTTTTTTTTTTTTTAGAAAATGTAATCTTATTTTTTTGTTTTTTTTTTAAAAAACTATAATTATGTTTTTTTTTGTTTGTTTTAGAGAATGTAAATTTTGTTTTTTATTTATTTATTTTTTTTAGAGAATGTTGTATTTCAAAAAAAGATAAAAAGGTCTAAAAGTCTAACCTAATATTTGAAATATAGCTTATATATATCAATATAAAAGTGCTAACAAAAAAAAATTATTATAATACCCAAATATAAGCTCATATAGATTATTCAAAGCTCCATATTTACCATATTATAGCGAAATAGCACACATAGGCACCATTTCGAAAATCGCATCCCCTAAAAATAGCATACTGGTTTCGAAATAATGCCCATGTGCGTCCCGAAATAGCACGCACCTTATATAGTATACTATATAAATAAATGTATTTCTATAACTTTGAACCACAGGAAAAATTCTTAGCGCCATCTCATCTCTCCTTTTGTTACAATACTACCATTTATCATCAAAATTGTATAGCGAATATTTGACAGATAAGCTGGATAATATGAATACAGCAATACTTTATATATGTGCCAAGTAGAGTCAATTAATACGTAATGTATTATCTCCATTGCATACAATCATATGATATTATTTTTTTATACAAGCCTCAATTTCATATGCTACGAATCAGGCTATCCTCGCGATAATAACCCTAGCGTGACTAGGTCATGAAGCATATAAATAAATAGATAAATAAATAATTAAATAAATTTAATCTCTTTGGTGCATAAAAACTAGGTTGGTTTCGAAATAGCGCACATGCGCGTACTTGAAATACTGCGCAGGTAATCGAAATACCGCGCAGGTGTTCGCTATTTCACCGTAATATGGTACCTACAATTCTAGTAACTATAGTCTGCATTACAATGTTTTTATTTTTAGACTATACAAAGTTGTTTTTTTAGATCTTAATTGTTGTTCAATTTTTAACATTTATTCTTGGTGTGCTTCCAGAAATTAGCTGATTTTTGTTTACTATAATCCTACTACCACCCACCCACAACTGATACTCCAATTAGCTAATCAGATTTTACAATTATTAAAAAGTTAAGTATAACATTAATAGTAAATAACTTTTGATTTACTAGACCAAATTTGATAATTTAACTACAAAAATGATCCTCTCAATAAGAGTATTCTAGCAAGCCCAAAATTATAAAAACTAATTACAGGATCCTGTAATCAGAATAGATTTGTATTACTATAAAAGTTCTATAATTTATTAAATAATTATAACATATTTATAGTAATACAAATTTATTTGATATTAGGATTCTGTACATTGATTTTAATAATTCGGGCTTGCTAGAATCCTCTCATTGAGAGGATCATTTTGGTAGTTAAATCATCGAAATTGGCCCAGTAGATCAGAAGTTATTAACAATTAAAAATTAATTTTTAATTGTTAATAACTTCTGATCTACTGGGCTAATTTCAATGATTTAACTACCAAAATGTTCCAAAACATTAAAATCCAATCACAGAATCCTAAAATCAGAATAAATTTGTATTGCTATAAATGAGTTATAATTATTTAATAAATTATAGAACTTTTATAGTAATACAAATCTATTCTAATCATAGGATCTTGTAATTAGATTTTAAAATTTTGTGCTAACTAGAATCTTCTCATTGAGAGGAACATTTTGGCAATTAAATTATCAAATTTGGTTTAGTAGATCAAAAGTTATTAATTATTAAACATTATTAATAAATCTATAATTTTGGCCAAAAATAATATTGCATCTTTGGCTAGAATTATGAAATTTAGCCAGAATTATATCTGATACTTCAGCTAACCCACCTACTCACCCAGAAATCAGCTGATTTTTAGAAGCTCCCTTACCTGATATCACCTAATAGAGATCTTAATTTTCTATAATTATCTAATAGAATTAATAAAAAAAATGAGACTAATAGTGTTCTGCATGGATTGGATCAGCAGATATTTTTAAAGATTCGGATCTGATCCGAAAACTGGATCGAATCCAAGTCCAGATTCGGATTCGAACAAGAAAGATCCGAATCCAGATCTGGATCTGATAATAGATAATGCGTTTTCTTAAATATGCACTTATTTGCATAATTACTTTGATATTTTTTATTTATTTTTTTAATTATGATGATTTCTTTTTTAATTATTATAATATTTTTTAATTATTGCAATATTTTTTAATCATTACGATATTTTTTTAATAATTACAATATAATTTTTTAATTATTATTTTCAAATTGTTAATAATTAATGTCATAACTTTTAAAAGAACTTTTGAACCAATCTATTTTCCAAGCAAATATCTTATAATTTAAATAAAAATTATAAAAAAATATTATTATTACGAATATCAATTATTATTCACTGATTTCGAAGAATTTCTCAAGCATATGTGTACTACAAGCTGCTTTTGCGAGAAATTATCTTTGTTCGATTTTTCATATCTGCCCATGATTTATTTAAATCAGCAGGCAACTTAATATATCTGCTCAAGTATGACTTAAATATGAACATAGCAAAATAATTGCATAATTTAGAACTATTAAAAATAATTTTGTTATATACATATGGTTCATCTAGTTTTCTCCACTATGACCTTAAATATCAAAAAATTCTTCGGTATCAGAAAAAGTTTCTTTTAAAAAAAGTTCCTTGTTCAACATCATAATACATAACACGAAGTTCTATAAATCTAAAATTTATTATCATAACGTCCCTTTCTTTTATAATCATTAGGGATTAGAAGGCTTAGAATGTTTAGAAAATTTAGAAAGTTTAAAAAACTTAGAAGGCATAAAAAACTTAAAAAGGCATTCAAAGTTTTTTAATGGTTTAGAGATAAAACAAAAAAATTAGATGCCTTAGAAGTTAAGAGAACATTTTTTTAGTAATATAAGCCAATCAGAATCCAGCCTATTATTAGAACAGATCCAAACGGATCTACCGGATCGGATCTCAATATGGATCCGGATTCGGTAGGACTTATAAATCATGGATCCGGATCCGATCTGAACACCGGATCCGGATCGGATCCGGCTCCTCAGATCAGATCTGCGGAACACTAGAGACTACCAACCCAATTTTTGATTCTCTGCTGTACAAAATGAAAGATTAACCTTAGTAGATGTGAACATAAAATAAAAAAAAAAACAAAAAAACTTACAATCGATCTAAGTTTTCAGATTTTATGTAATGCAAAGTAAAAATCAACTACTGTATTACCACGAAATAGCGCGCAGGCGTGAAATTACAAATTTCAGCCTAAATTAAGCTTAATTCGGGCCGAACCTCGAAATAATGCCCCTGCGCATTATTCTGCGGTAATACAGTACATTTACTAGCTATTCAAATAAACATTACCTAATTGTTGTCCAGTTGTGCAATTGTACAATTATTTTTTTAGTGAATATATATATATGGATACAAATTTTATAAAAATAATAAATCAATCTTGAATTTTTGGCCAAAAAAAACCACTTTATTACAATCTTTTACAAATGTGCTATTTGAACAACAATAAGGTAATTGTTTGAGAATATAGGATATAAACTTTGATCAAAAGTTACATTATTTTGCAAATGTGATAATTTACAATAAATTAAAAAAATAATAAAAAATTCTAACTAACCTACCTATGTCACAGATTTCATGAAATACAAAACAAAAATTAACTACATTTACTTGCTATTCTGGTAACTATAGTCTGCATTAATATTGTTTTATTTTTAGGCCATGCAAAGTTAGTATTATCTATTTTTTTTAGATTCCATTTGAGCTAGTTAATTATTTTTAATATTATTTTTCAACTATTCTCATCTGGTATCACCCAATATAGGCCTTAATTCCTATAATTGTTTATTAGAACTGACAAAAAATGTAATTTCTGACCCAATTTTTTTTTCTCTCTATGCAAAATAAAAAATTAACTTTGTATAATCTTAATAGAAGTAAACATATATTAAAAAACAAAAAAAATCTGACTAATCAAATTAAGTTTCAGATTTCATATATTGAAAAACAGAAAATCAACTACGTTTATCTACAACTATAGTATGACAGCAAACCGATTTATGCAACGAGGGTTGCATTCAATGCATTCCAATATTTATCGACCATAAGAGTTTTGCTCTTGAAAATTTTCGTTATGAAACTACCAACGACTATGCTACCTATTGGTAAAAGACCTGCCCCTTTATCCTAATTGTTTTTAAAAATATTGATTTAAATAAACGATAAACCACAAAAAAAAAAATTCAAACAATGCAAAGAAAAAATACAATACCTTTCCGATGGGAATAAAAATAACTTCAGAACCCGGTTTATAATCAATCAAATTCTTATCATTAATGAGTGCAATAATATTATTAGCTACAACATCAGCATGAAGGCCAGCACGATATGCAAGTTTTGATTCTTTAATGTTTGTTATGTCCCCAAGAGCGAATATATGTGCATAATCGTCATGTTCCAATTGAAGAGTTGGCTTAACTTTTACTAGAGTGGTATTTTGCTCAATTAATGATTGATCCAAGGTTTTTATAACTTCAGTGTTGGGTTTTGCACCAAAAGCGACAAATTGAACATCAGAATCAATTCTTGTACCCTATAAAAACAAAAAAAAAAAAAAAAAGAGAGAAAGAATTTGAGTTGGATTGATTATACAATATATATAAAAGATAAAATATAGACTATATATTTACCTTATCAGTTTCTAAAGTCAAGGGAGACAAACCGTCACCGATACCAGAAGAAGGAAAAATAATTTTTTCTCCAAAAATAAGTTTAACATTTAGTTCGTTCAATTGTTTAGTAAGAAGATCAGGCAATTTTTTTGGGAATTGATCCGTAAGCAAATGATCTTCTGAATGAACAAGTGTAACTTCTTTTTTGTCTTGGTATACTGATGCAATTTCTCCTGCAAGTTCTATTTAAAGTTATTATAGATAGTAAAGAAATTAACAAAAATAATGAAAATAGAATACGTTGAAACTTTAATTTGCTCATAACCATATATTATTAAACATACCAATTCCCACAGGACCTCCACCTATAATCAAAATCTTATTCGCATTTTTTACAGCTTCTCTTTGAGCAATTATCTCTGCAATACCCTCTTCTTTACTATCCACGGTCATCTTTGCAGGTTTATTATGACTAGATCCGGTAGCAATTATCAAATATTCAAATGGTATATTAGTTCCCCATTCAGTTTCGGTATCAACTATAATCTCATTTTTATGAATCGTAGTAACTATAGCATGTACAATTTTTCCTCCATGCTGGAAAAGATTATCATAAGGAATCAAGACTTTATATTCAAAACCATCTTCAACAACCGTGCGAAGACCGCCAATTGAATGATAGAAGTGAGTTTTACGTTCGATAAGAATGATGTTATGGGTTTTATAAAGGGCTGATTCGAGTTTTGGGGCTACGGCTATTCCTCCATATCCTCCACCAACGATTATAATATTTGGCTTTGTTGACATGTTTTTTTTAATGTTAAAAAATTCTCTGTGAAACAATTATATAGACTTCAGATAAAACTATGTATTATATATTATAAGGATGTGAGAATTCTTGAATTTGAAAGAGGCAAAGTGATCTTACGGCATGCTTATATATAGCAGCATGCGCATCCATCTGATCTGGTCTAATTTGTCGGTGATCAACAATTACGTCGTACAGTAATACGTTTAGCTTGGTCAAAATAAGCGATCGGCATACGAGCCGGTCAAAATTCCGCGTTATTTGGGGAATGGACTAGGAAAGCCCCTTCCGACACTTTTTTGATTGATTTTAAAATTTTTAATTCAATTTAAAGTATTGGTTCTTATTTATAAGCAGTACGAATGAATTTTTTTATTTAAATTTTTAACAATGATTTCTCAACACTAACTATCCAAATTCAATGAAAATTTTTTTATTTTAATTCTACGAGTTTATAGAATTAAAATAAAAATTTTATCGAATTGGGATAGGTAGATGTAGAGAAATATCGATTTAAATTTAAAAAAAAATTTAGCCGCAGCTTTTTTTTTTTATGGACGCCTAAACTTTGAACGAAGATTGCTCAACACTTACCTGATCAAATTTGATCAAAATTTTTTTATTTTTAATTCTTACGATTACAAATTAATATAAAAAATTTGATCGAATTTGATCAGGCAAATATTGAGCAATCATAGTTCAAAATTTAGACGTCAGTAAAAAATAAGATGCGGTTAAATTTTTTTACTTTAATCGATATTTCTCTATGTCTACCTATTCAAATTGATAAAAATTTTATTTTAATTCTATAAACTCGTAGAATTAAAATAAAAAAATTTCATTGAATTCAAATAGATGGTTGTTGAGAAATTATCGTTTAAATTTAATTTAAAAAAAGAGAAAATTTGCCCGATTTTAGTTTTTTATTGCTTAAGATATTTCAAGTTTTTTTAAAAATTCTAGAAAGATTTCTCAACAACTTTTTTTTATTTCAATTCTATCATACGAATGTATAGAATTAAAATAAAAATTAGTTATTGAAAATTTTAAATGAACCTTAGTCAGAAATGATCTACAGCCCAGAATATAAGGATACCCGTAGTATTATCATGGCACAAAAATTTGTGTGACAAACAATTAAGTATTTATATTGCATTTTTGTTCTGAAGACACATACATGTACTTACTTTATACAGATGTCGATTAAAAGATTGTCAGGCACCTACGATTTACCTACAGAATTGACAAATATTCATAATGATAAGGATAGAATTATAAATACTTCAAAACAATCAGATCTATCATCGCATGATACAGTAGATTTTCTAAAAATGGTTATCGAAGAATTATGTGATTTATATAATAAAGAAATGATGAAAGGAAATTGTGATGACTCAATTATTTACTCAATAGAGCAGCATATGGTAAATAACCAGCGAAAACCAGAAGAAATAATCAACTTATGCTTGAATAATCAAACAAACCCTATCATACAGGATAATTCTATCATTCAATATATTCTTGCAATTTGCTATGATACTGGAAAATGGATTAAAAATGATAATTATAAAGCTTTTATTCATTATCAAAAATCAGCCGAATTGGGAAATTCAAATGGAATGTGTAATCTCGGCCTTTGTTATCAACGTGGAATCGGTGTCAAAAAAGACGATTACAAGGCATTCACGTATTATCAAAAATCAGCAGATATGAAAGATCCATATGGAATCGAATCTCTTGGAGATTGTTATCTAGATGGAATTGGAGTTAAAAAAGATTACAATAAAGCATTTAGTTATTATCAAAGCTTGGAAGAAACTGGTCATGCTATAGGGATGAATAGTGTTGGATATTGTTATGAAAAAGGAATTGGAGTTGAACAAGATGAATACAAGGCATTCACTTATTATCAAAAGGCTGCCAATATGAATAATGCTTGTGGGATGAATTTTATTGGGGATTGCTATGACAATGGAATTGGAGTTAAAAAGAATGAGCATAAAGCATTCGTTTATTATCAAAAATCTGCCGATATGGGTGATTCTAATGGGATTAACAATATTGGATATTGTTATCAAAACGGGATTGGAGTTGAAGAGAATGAACATAAGGCATTCCTTTATTATCAACAATCTGCAGGTATGGGTAATGCTAGAGGAATGTATAATCTTGGAGATTGTTATAAAGATGGAATTGGTGTTGAAAAGGATGAATCTAAAGCATTTATTTATTATCAAAAATCTGCTGATATGGATGATATTGAAGGCATATGTCAAGTTGGATATTGTTATCTTCATGGAATTGGAGTTGAAAATGATGAATATAAAACATTTATTTATCATCAACGAGCTGCTAATATAAAGTTAGCAGAATAAGCAGATTTGGTGCTGAAATAAACAAGCGTAAGACACTTTCATTTTACCCAAACATGAAAAATTGAGGAAAATCTGCAAGATTTTAACACGGAAACAGTTATCTATTTAAATGGAAATGAGATTGCCAATCATAATTTAGAAAGATATTGGAATGAACTTTGTAAAATATTATTAGATAAATAGAATTAGTTATATAAATAGAATTAAAAACTATAAGAGGATTAAGTTTTGATATCAAAAATAGTATATCTATTTATGTGTGTTTCCTTACATAATATGTTATTTAATTTGTGCGTGAAATTATATTGTTAATAATAGTTTGTTTTATTATTACAGCTGATTTGAAAATCAATGGGACACGTGATGAATTTTGCGATTATCATCCAATTTCGATAATTATTTTTCGGTTTCGGCCGATATATTATCGCGGTATATTTTGTACCGACCGAGAATTATATCTTTTATTACCAAAAAATAATTGTCGAAATTTGCTGACGATCATCATAAAATTCATCACGTGTCTCGCTAATTTTCAAATCAGCTAGAAAGTGTTTAATAAAATAAGTAGTTGCGCGACGCAGTCGCGCTAAACCAGGAACGGATGATAACTGTATAAACGCAAAATAACGTCTAGGGGCATTGTTTGAGTAATGGCCAGGATTAAGCTTAATTCGATCAAAATTTGAAATTACACTTTTGGGAGTCATAACGCATTTATAAGGAAAGTCTAATTAAGAAATGTTGAACAAGTACGAGAATAAGTGCAAGTGCAAGAACAAGAACAATTGCTCCACAATAGATAAAAAAAAACAAGATCAATAAAAAAATAGTGAAAATATTAAGAAAAATTACATTCCACTAAAGATTTAGATGATCGATTTCTAGATTTTTCTATTTTTCGTAAATTTTTGGCAGGAATTTTTGCCGCCCAGATTATCTAATAATCACTATTTTTCTCAGCGATTCTTGTAGATTGTAGTTTTATGTCAATCTACCGACCAATAAAATAACAAAATGTGAAACTAATATAGCAATATACGTAATCAAGTTATTATGCTTTAACGCTTTTTGATTGGTTATATAACTCGTGATAAAACGTTAAGACTAATATAGCGATGAGCAAGTTATGAAAAAGAATGTCATCACAATTCAAATTCATTAACAATTGTTTAATCACAATAATACCAAATTCATACGGTAAATCATAAAATCAATTATCGGTATTGATGAGCAGATTAGTATATTACATGCTGATATTTATTATTCTCGCTCGAAAATCTATTTATTGACATTATGAAAATACACAATGGGAGTAGTCCACGCTGCGGCTGTAGGTGCCCATATTTGACTTACAGTATACCGGTAACACTAAATACTCAACTCAATGCGTGCGTACAAAATGGTCATGTGGCAACAAAAAAGAGGATCGAACAAGCCAACATGATCAAAATACAAAAGGTGTGCACATCATTGTAGTACTACACTCTTTACAATTACTTTTTTTTTCATATTACTACTTACTAACATCAGCGAGCGTCGTGGAGCAAGTTGCTGAGCTGGTTGCTGAGATATCTTAGCTTTTCTCTTTATAATCATATAAAATTTCTTTAAAATTTTTAAATGCGTATTCTCTAATATACTTTCTGCAGTTAGACCTTTTGGGTCACATTTGGGTATCTGATATTATTGGTATTAAAACAACAACTAAGTAGTGCATCATCAATATGAATAAGAACACAGGTGGCATTGTTTCATCTTCACCACCAATAGCTGTTACTTTAATAGTTTTAAATTTCTTAAGAGAATTAGTAAAATCAAAAAATTTAAATCCAGAATTTGATTTTTGAATTATTGTTATTTATATAGCTATTAACATTTAATATATGATTTTTGTTACTATAATATAACTAAACATAGAATATGTACAATTTTTATTGAATATTCAGTTTTAATGATTGCCTTTGATACATTATTTTCTTTTTTTCATATACATGCAACTCTGTTTATTAATGTTATTGTACTGCTAATTTGACTGCCTAATCTTGCAGTGCTTAATATTTCTTCAAAAGCTTTGTATAGCCTATAAGTTATTCTGGAATTAATTAGTAACTGAAAATAAACTTCTATTCATAGTATTTCAATATACAGTTGCTTGTGTTGAAATTGATTTTGATTTTTTTTTTACCCTTTTTTATAAGCTGCAGTGTTTTAAACCAACTTAACATAATGTTTTATGTTAAATTGGAAAAGGTCCGTTTTTTTTTTTGTTGTTCTGAGCAGAAATATTAATCAGTAAAAATGTTAGATTTGATATTTCTATATAAGCATAATTAAAGTTCCGTTTATTGGTCAATCAAATTGAGGTTTGCATGTGATCTAATCAATAGAATTTAACTGCAGATATAACACATATGAAATATCATTTCATGTTTAATGTAAAACTTGAATAGAACAGTTATAATTAACTTTGGTTCAAATATATTTATACATATGTTCAAAAATTTAATAATTAGACTACTACTAAGCTTAAATATTTATTTTAATTCATTTAAGCTATAGTTAAAATAAAAGAATTTTTATCAAGAATAAGTCTTAAATATTGACGGAAGGTATATGAAATTCAAACGTATATCGTATATGAAGTCTTCTATGAATTATACTTTTTCAGTATTTAGACTTTTGTTGATGTTACATGAAGTTTTAATTATCAGCGATGAACAAAATAATTGATATATTCAAACCGTATACAGTAAATACTACATACTTTTTATCAAATCAAGCATGCTTTTAAAATAGCTTGTCAAAATTCTTAAATTGTATATAAATTATAAGTTATTAATGTCTTTTTTTTTTTGTTTTAAGTAAAAGATTAATTCGTGATCCGCCTATGAACCAGTGAAAAAACATAGTAAACAGTGGAGATATGTTTACTATGTATTTTTTGCCTTTTTTGGAATCTGGAGTTTCCCAAAGGACAAAACACTTTCTACTAAGTAAACATCTCTTTTACATTAAGTAAAAGTTGTAGAGGAGAAAATTCCGGTCATAATGGCTGTTAAATCATTAAAATCGGCCCAGTGGGTCACAAGATATGAGCATTTTTGTCTTCGTGATTATATGTTTACTTTTTTGTTTACACCATATAGTCGCAAAGACAAAAATGCTCATATTTCGTGATCCACTGGGCTGATTTTAATGATTTAACTGCCATTATGACCGGAATTTTCTCCTCAACAATTTTTATTTAATTAATTTAAAAGAGATGTTTACTTAGTAGAAAATCATTTTGTCCTTTGGGAAACTCCAGATTCCAAAAAAGGCAAAAACAATAGTAAATTTCCCCACGATTTACTATGTCAGTTCACTGGTTCTTAGGTGGATCACGAATTAATTTATATCAAAGACGTGATAACAGATTTGGCTCAAATTATGACAGTTTGAGTCCCAAGCTGGATCATTATAGTTCCATTCATTGTTGGAAATTCAAAAAGTAATTATTTTTGTGAACACAATTATTTCTTTAAAAACATGTTACTAATTTAAACTTTAGTAATTCGAAATGCTATAGTATAAGTAATTAGTTTTATTTTATTT
Source organism: Gigaspora rosea (assembly GCA_003550325.1). NCBI lineage: Eukaryota > Fungi > Glomeromycota > Glomeromycetes > Diversisporales > Gigasporaceae > Gigaspora > Gigaspora rosea. The sequence continues at coordinate 68,380 of QKWP01001463.1, forward strand.
TAATAATTAAAAAAAAATATTAAAAACAATATAATATTTTATTTTTCATTAAAGGCATGTTTTTATTGGTTTTTTTTTTTAAAAAAATTTATTTGCATAAAAATAATTTTAATATTACTGTAAAATTATTAATATAATACGTAACATTAATTCAGAACTTAATTTAAATATAGCTTGAATTATTTGTATTCATTATATATAATGTAGTAAAAAGATTTGAAATCTACAAAGTTTTAACCTATGGATTTAAGGAACTGTAATAACTTCAAGGTCTTCGGCTACATTTAAAATTGAACTTATAGTTATAACTCCAGTAATGCCATTAATATTATCATAAAAATCAAAAAGACCTCCCGTTATTATACCATTAAGACTTACATGAGAAAGACTTTTATAAGAAAATATAGGTCTCCACTATCACCTGGTATATAATGCAAGTTTACAACAAATATATTACCACGAAAATTTTCTCCATCTGAAGTAAATCCATCTAACGCTACAACATACCCGCATTTGCATGTGATTTTATGCCAGAAAGACATAAAATGAGCGCCATTGCTAAACACGGATATAATAATCTTTTATCAATAATTCAGGATATTGTTTGGAGTCTGAATTCCTTATAACTGGCTCTGGTTTAATGTCATCCTCATTTATATTGATTAAGCCAAAAATCTATTGGGTTTAGAAGATGATATATCATTGATCCAATTAAAGTTGTGGGATGCAATGAATTCCATGGAATGAGAGAATAAAATTCATCGTAATTCAAAAAACAAACTCCAGCGGTTGCAATGTAATCTATATTATCTTGATCTCTTGCATAAAAGTCTACCGAACATGCTTTATTAGTTTTTTTTTAATTTCATCAGATACATATATACCATCACCAGCAAAAATTCTTGTAACTATGGTATTACTCTTTTCGAGATTCATATTATTTAAACTAGAGGTATAATGATTTGTCGTTTCGAAGCAATTATAGTAAGTGAAAATCGGAAACTACATTCTACCGTTAATGACCTCCAAAATTATCATTATCCAATAATGGCTTTAAGATATCATCACCATGATAGGTTTTTTTCAATACTCGAATATAAGAGTATTTCATCGTTTTCTATATTCCACAATTTTGCCAATGGTTCCTTTGGTCTTGACTATGAATAATTAAACAAATTGCTGCATAAAAATAAATAATAAATTTATTAAAATGTAAATGACCTTCATAATTATTATTGCATATAATAATAATTTGGTGATAATTGGCAATTAATTTATGTAAAATAATTTCATCGGATTTCTTCGTTGAAAAATTAATGCCGCGGCTGATGATAAATTTGAGATCTCGATTTAAAAAAATATAAACTTTTTAAAATCCACCTACACTCTCAATTATTAATTTAACACTGAACGTTTAATCCGATTTCGGCATTAGCCGTGACAATTATTATTGCATTCGTAAATTAGATTAATGTGGTTGCTGAATAATGCTGCAATAAACGTTTTCAAAATTAAGTTTAGAATAATCTATTTAAGATAAAATAGGTGATACGTATATGTATTTTTTTTATTTAAAAAGTTCATTTTATTTCTGATCTATTCCGAATGCTCTTATTTATATAATTGCATTCACATTTAATGCTAATTAAAGAGATTAATAATACACGTAATTAGCATTGGATCATCATCTCCATTGTTGATTACGTTTTAAAATAATTTCATTTTATAAAATTTTATAAAGGTGAATTACCAAAAACACTGTTATTTGACATTTGTAAATAAGTGCGAATTCTGCTGATTCGATAAGTTATAGATTTCGAGGTAATACAAATAGGTTAAATATAACTTCCCAAACATTTGTTTTACCGATAACCATTTCCACGACAATACTTCCCGACTAGAGATGGGCAAAGCGGCACTTTTCTGCAGCATACATGTGCATGGTATGCAACAGAGTTTGAAAATATAGACAATATTAATAGTAAATAACTTGATCCACTGGTCCTTTTTACTACCAAAATGAATGTCTCAAGAAGACGATTCTAACAAGTCAAAATTATTAAAATCCAATCATGGTTCCTGAGATCATTAAGGTTCTCCGTTATTTTCCTAATATTATAAAATGTTGCCTGGTACCCTCAATGAAATTTGATTGGTTACGATTTCATAGCGTTTCAAGATGATATATTATGAACTACATGAAATTTACCTGCGATTGTGTGATTTTTTTATATTTGTTTAATAAATATTGATGATCTAATCAAGAACATTTAATGTACGTACGTAATTAACATGCGCTATTCCATTTTTTAACTAAATTTGCCAACTATGATCAAATATTATTGCTATATGTATTACGGTACAATAATGCTTTAACGTTTTATTGGTCGTATCAAACCAAATTCAAGAGTATATTAAATTCTAACATAATATCTTCGATCTTGTAATAAGGCCAGACCAATTTAATTATTTGTTTAACATAACCCACCCCCTCATTTTTTAAAAATTATAAGAGCAGTTCACATAATATTAATATCCCCCTCTATTTTTTAAAATCCATATGAACCAATACGCATTTAATTAACCAATAGAATTGTAGTATTTGTTTCTATGTAAGGCCATACAAAATTAATTTCTTGGATTTCATAACCCGGCCGAGTCTAAAAATCAAGAATCTAAATTTCAATTTTTTTAAAAAAATTAACCAATAGAAATATACAGCAATTACTGCCGTAAATCCGGCGTGGGAAAGCTTAAAGATTTTTGACATTAACGCATAAATCTAATTCAGAGTTAATGGTCAACAATCGTGCGCTTTAATATTTTTTTATTATAATATATTTGTGCCTTTGATTGGTCGTGCACTAGGCTCATCATGCACAATTAATCATGCTGTTACTATTTAATATATGTTAACATGTGCAAGCCATGTGAAGCATCTGTATCATGCACATCGTGTATGATACGCACGATTAGCACGGAATGGCTCAAAATGTTCATATTTTTAAGAGTTAGCCGACGGAATAGCTTAAAATGTTCAAAATGTGCGATATTTTAACATTAATTGACTAAGCAGGCTAAGGAGGTTTTGTAGCATCGACTTAGTTTATATTTAGGCCTCGACTGCAAATATGAGATGATAACTAATTTTGAGTTTACATATGCTGATCTTACTGGGCCTGCGTTGCACCACACGTGTTTGGAAAATTTTAATGCAGGCTAACCAGATCTTAACCACATACTATGGTAACAGAATACGTAACATGTAAGTTCTGTAACAGAATTCATCACCGAAGCAATTCATAGTAGAAACTATTCGCAACAAACTCAACTTAAACATATTGTGGTCACCAAAATAACGAATAAGTTGTAGCAAAATTTTTGTGTACTATCGTACAGTTCGAACAACCTTGTCCCAACAAATGAAATTTCTAGCAGCCAAATCTGAAATTTACATAATGCGGCCAAATTTGATATTTTTATTTTATGTGGCTAAATTTGATATTTTCATTATATGCGGCCAAATTTGATATTTCATTATATACAGCCAAATTTGATACTTTTATTATATTAGGTTAGCTGCGCAACACAAGTCGCGCTAAAACCAGGAATGTGATGTAAATGTTATCTTGCTCAACTGGTTATCAATCAACTTTCAGACATAAAATATCTTTACTATACGCTTCTCTTCTCTTTATTCATTACAGTCAAAAGACTAACTTTTGCACTTTCTATTTATATTAATTCTGCGATTACATATATTGTGTAACACTTATAATTCTCTAATTTTACTTTTTTCATTGAAACAATATCCATGTCTGCTATTTCGAGAATTTATGGTAAATTTAAACTTAATTCTAATGTCAATGACTAGAATTAATTTGTCTGTGAAATCTGATGTCATTGAAATAAAACAAACTTGTTCGTGAATAAATTGATTGTAAAATAATCTTACCTGTAATTAAATTCTCTGCAAACCAAGTTGTCTGTGAAGTAGTTTTGGTGAGTTGATGCTACTGAATAGAATATTAAGTAAAAACTCAATAAAATTGAAATAGATTACAATAAATACAATTTGAATCTTAAGGCAGTCTGATAGGGATGGAGAATATTTTACCTGATTTTTTTGTTTCACTATATAATACATATTACTGTGTTCTCAGAATAATACAAATACCAAATCTGGTGTTACGATTGGTTGGAAGAGCTTGATGAAATTGGGCCCATTTAGTTTGATCATAAACAAATTGTAATTAAGATTAAATGGTTTAAAACAATAACTAACTTATAATTATGGGTATAAGGGTCCTCATTATTAATTTGAACCAATACATTGGATTATTACAGAAATACTATCTACAACCCTGCTTGTTTTTCCTCCATAAGCAAACCAAACCTTTATATATTTTTAATTCATAATCACTATCCAAACAGGTAATCAAATCTCCAAATGAGTAATTAATCAGCCATCTAGAGATTTGATTACCAGTTTGGAGATTTGATCACCCATTTGGGGCTTTGATCACCCGTTTGGAGATTCAATCACCTAACTATGCCAAAATAAGAAATAATAATAAAATAACAATACTAACTAAAAATAGAAAATTGATCATAAAACACTGGTATGCTCATACACAAACAATAGAAGTATATTACACTAGCACAGCACTTTGACATGTAAAATGATAGCTTTTTAACACCCAACCAAATATAAGATTTTGCAAACAACATTCTAGATGGCAGGTAACTATACACCCTGTCAATTTGCATAACTACGTTCCTGGTATTATCAAATAATCTGGATGGTAAAATTCTAACCAAATATTTATGCAAATTGGAATATCTATCAACTTTGTGTGGCCTTCTAACAAAATAACCAGAATTGAAAAAGTTCATAATTGACTTTGCAATAATAAAACCCTAACCACATATTCATACAGATAAAGCCTTAATACACTAAGAAATTAGGCACTCAAATTACTGTTTAGCAGCATTCAAGATGGTCCATGTGATGATAAAACATGAAAATTAAGCATCAAGATGGTCCATGCAATGATAATCAGATGAAAATTAAGCACCAAGTAATATAGCTAACCCTATAATAGTCATATGCCAAAATTGGACTTTCTATATGCCTATTGCGAGATTGTGACTAAAGTGAGCTAAAATTTAAACATAGTATATATAATTAAATAGGAAAATTAAGGTGACTATAGTGAGATTGTGACTAATATGAATGTGACCATTGTGGAGTAATACTGTATATAATATCACATGGACCAAAGTAACATCATTTCGATTGCTGTATTTCTATCACTACATGATATTTATCACTCCATTCCTAGTATATAGCCAAATTAGTATTTCAATTCTAATCAAATCTAAAGTTATTCAAATTGGAACTGGTTTTAAATGATTGGCAGCATCTGCTGCTTTTAGGGCGGGGGGCATGGAAAAATTTTTGGGCATGCCCCTATGGGCATGCCTCGGGCTAGAGGCATGCCCCTCTATGCCCGGGCATGCCCCCTTGAATCAGGAACACAGAATTTATGCGATATGAATTTGTAAATTATGCATGCAGTATATATATAATAATCGATTTACTGAAACAAACTTCAATTTTTTAAATACTGCGCACAACTAATGATTTTTTTAACCTGTGCCTAATTTACATACTGCGCTCAAAGCCAAAACTAAATTTTTAAAAACTGTGCCCAATTTAAATACTGCGTTCAACTAAGCAATTTTTTTTAAAAAAAAA